>SKCR01054383.1:0-29845 GCA_019454045.1 Zanthoxylum bungeanum | reverse complement strand
GAAGTGATGGGTGAAAAGTTGAAAGCTTTTGCTTTTTGCTTTTTCACTTTTTATTAAAGTTTTGTATATCCTTTTATTTTATATTACTTGGTAAATAAAGAAAAATAAAATGATATACAAAAGCATCACTTTCTCTCTCTGTTTTCGACATTCACGGTTTTAAGGCTTTTGGAGCCAAAAACCTTCACCTCTCTCTCACGGTCTCTTGGCCGATTCTTCTTCACTTTCTTCTGGTTTGACCGAGCAAATGGTGAAGCTTTTGGATCTTGTTGCAAGATCGAAGTGCTAGCACACTCATGGAGGAATACAGAGGTGATAGGGAAGTGAGTTTGTGAGCATGGAATCTCAAAGCTTGGAGCTTCAATGGAGTCTTTCATGGCCGGTTTTTGGAGCACCAAAACAGCCCCCACCGTGCATCCACTGCAGTTCAAGATGGCCAAAACCGAGCTTGATGGAGGTAGAAAAAGACTTGTGTTCTTTGCATCTCAAACCAATCAATGTGAGTATGTTTCCGCCTTATTCCTTTGATGTATTCATGCGAATTTTATGCTTGATTTCATGATCTTGGGACCTATATTAGAACTCAACACTAATCACAAATGATGAGAGTGCAATTTCCTTGTCACATAGTTAATTTGTACAACAACACTATGATCTGTACAAATAGTGACGCTATGGGTCATATTATCCAACAGTATCGCCACCTCATACGTAGCCGGCTCATTATCCTCAATAAGCTTAATATCTTTGTGAGGTGAGATCAGAAACCCATACCTCTAAGGTTGTTTTTGACTCTCTCCAACCTACGATGTTCTTGTGTATTAGAAGATTGTGGAACAGTCTCATCCCTGATGAACTGTTCATGTTCCGTTAAGGATCGGTGCCAGGAACTGTATTACTATAATTTTCATCGAGTTTTACTTTCCTCCCACTTACCACACCATTTAGGTATTCCTCTTAGGAAAACCGCATGGAGAGCAACAAATTTCTTTGTTCTCTTGTGATTTGTGGAATTAGTTTCCTTAGGATAACCAATTATATAATAGGCACTTATCCAATTTGGGTTGTAGTTTGGTATCATCCAAACATATGCCCAGCATTCCCAAATCTTCAGGAATGAGAAACCTGGTTTCTTTCCTGTCCATATTTCATATAGAGTCTGTCCAACATACTTTAACGGAACCTTATTCAAAATAAGTATTGCACTGTTCAATGCGTATCTCGTGAAGGAAATTGATAGCTCAGAGCGACTCATCCTTGACCTTACCATGTCTAACAAAGTTCGGTTTCTCCATTCGGACACACCGCTCATTTGAGGTGTTCCGGGAGGAGTTCACTGTGAAAGAATACTATACTCTTTCAAGTAATCGAGAAACTTATGCTCAAGTATTTTCCACCACGGTCCAACCGTAATGTTTTAATACTTTTGCCAGTCTGTTTTTCTACTTCGTGTCGAAACTCTTTGAATTTATCAAAAGTTTTCGATATTTTTTTCATAAGATACACATAACCATAATGCGATGCTACATCCGTAAAGGTTACGAAGTACTCATAACCACCTATAGCCTAGCTAGACATGGGCCCACATACGTCATCATGAACGAGGGCTAACAGCTTGGTGGCTCGTACACCTTTACCAATAAAAGGTGATTTAGGCATTTTGCCTAATTAACAAGATTCGTAGACATCATTTGAATTAGCATCAAATCCGTCCTAGTATCCACCCTGCGAAAATGTGGATATACGAGTCTTGTTAATGTGTCCCAGACAACAATGCCACAAATAAGTCTCATCTGATTAATTCAGTTTGAGCATTTTGTTTGTCATGTTATATGTTTGAGATTCATTTATATTCAAAATATAAGACGGTTATTCACATCTAATGTGTATATCTCAATATCATCTTTATAAACAAAACACCCAATATTCTATAACTTAAAGGTATACCCGCAACGGGTTAAACTAGATATTATGATAATGTTTCTAGTCAAGCTAGGTTACATTATAACAGTTTCCTAATTTAAGTTCATGCCCAAAGGGCAGTTCCAAAACTTAGGTTCCCACGGCCAAAACAACGACTCTCGTCCCGTTTCTGACTCGCAGTTCGATCTCAACTGAAGCTAGTCTCCTACTAATCAACAGATCCCGCATATCAGTACATATATATGTACTATATTCAGTATTAAAAATCCAATTTTAAAACTAGCAGTGGACACGTTTATTACAATAACAAACCTACCTAAAGTCGGAGCCTTGCCCACCTTCACTTCCTTCATGTCTGCCTTGTCCATACGGCTGTCACACTTCCAGTGACCCGTTTGCCACAGTTTAGGCAGACATATTGGGATATGTCATTTGTCTTCCCAAAAGACTATGACGATTTTGCCTTTGCCCATTTTCTTCACACCCCCAGAAGCCTTCGGCCAAGCCTTGGCCGTCTGGGATGTCGAAGTAAGATGCGCCTTGCACTTCTTACCCTTTTGGAAGCTCTGGCTTTGCCTCCTTGAGCATAGCCATTGACTCTCCAAGAGTTTTCTCTTGGTTCATGATGAACCCGCCCCAACTTTCGAGCAGAGACTATAAGATCAAATCTATGGAAGTCTCGGCCTCGTAGGTAATGCCCAGCTAACCTAGCTGTTCGATGTCAGCAATCATCTGTGACACCTAGTGCTCGACAGATGTACCCTTTGACATTCGCGAGTGAAAGAGCTTCTTTTTCAATTCGTACTTCTTAGATCTAAGGTTAGATCTTTGAAGATCCTTTGTTTTAACATCATGGTATAATGATCTAATCCTTAATTCTAACGACGAAATTAAGGAGTCTTTGCGGCAAACATAACGAATTGAGCACTAAAGTTTTCATCACAATGAGTCTTCCTAAGCTCATGCTCTACTATTTGCTCAACTCCGAGCTCAGGCCCAAGAGGTCGCTCTATCAAATAGAGTAATTTCTTTGTCAGGCATAGCATACATTGTATTGCGTATTACGATCCAGTATCAGAAGTCACATGCTAGGCCTGGGGTTGGAATTATGTCTGCCCCGTACGAAGCATATATCGTATCTCTGGTAACTAGTCTCTATAATCAGATAATCATGACCTTGTCATATTATCCCGATAGTTGCAGCATACAAGAGTACCAGTTCCGTATCCAGCTTGATCATCATCTTCATATGACTGAAGTGATACTTCCATCTTGACATCACATCCAATACACTACGATTCTCAGTATACCCAAAAGAGTCGTACACATAACTTGTTAAAGCCCCGGATGACCAAAACCAAAGTATACTAATTGTCGCAAGTATTAGCGAAGCAAGTCTCAGGTTAAGACCAAATACACCTACCCTGATTCGGATTCCCATAGACACATAGTCATACTACCAATGGGTTTCCGAGGGGTCTATCCAGAGTGAAGCTGTTTCCGTACCATCGGTAAAAAAAACCTCCTATTACATTTGCATGAGTATCCAATACCCAAATATATGAGAACTATGCCGTTACGCTTACATAACATGCACAAGTGTAATACTAGCCTATTTCGTATTATCGATGTCCAGTCTTGATAATACTACGACTATGGATATTTAATGATTAAACCTTACGAGGATTAATACTGTCTCATATCCTATTAATCTGGTACTAATCATATAGACTTTTATCATTCATATATCCCGGTAATCCAATCACAAAATGATAAAAGAGCAATTTCCTTTGTCACATAGTTAATTTGTACAACAACGCCATGTTCTGTTCAAATAGTGATGCTATGGGTCATAATTGTCCAATATATGGAACCTCATAAATGATCTGTTCAATAATTAAACACATTGAACCATTAATGAACAATTCCAAGTAGATTAGATTATAAGAATTGTTTAGCTGTAGATCGTAGAGGTTTGGAGTGAATGACTTGCCCTTTTATGGAATTCGAATTGTGATATGTAGGTGGTTTCCTTCAGCCTTCATCACATTGATGCTATTATTAGTAATATAGATGGTCAAAATAGTGTTTTACTAGGGTCGATGGGTATCCAGAAAATGGGCAGAAATGGTTCATGTGGGAACTTTTGAGAGGGCGATCTTCTTTATTTGACGTATCTTGGATATGTTGAGGAGATTTTAATGATGTTGACGGCTGACCGGCGTAAACACACACGTATAATGCAAGCGCACATATCATTCAAGTAGTATAAAAAGTATCGATCCCACGAGGACATAATATGTAAGCTATTAATTTTATGAGGTCAAATGATTACTAGTATCTAACTGGTTGTTTGATTGATTTGAAATGGTGACGATTCTAAATTTAAAAACAAGTAAATAAAATTATTCGGAAGTAGGTTTTATGAAAATTCAATATTAAAAACTATCTAGGGTTGTGATTTCTTCCAATATCATTTTAAAGATGAAGTGGTTATTTTATAGTTGGGTAATATATTGATTTATTAACCTGGAACACTAAATTATGTGAAAGCCTCTGTCGATGGTCAGACACAAATACCCAGTTTAACCCAATTGAACCATATGTCTATGTCAACCAAATTATCTGGATTCATTAAGATTAAGTTTCAATTATGGTCACCCCCGCCCGACAGGTATATGTCTATCCTGTAAGGAAATCTATTAAAGGGTTATCTATCCTCAAGGAAGATCGTGGCCTATTGAGTCTAAGGTCTTAAACTTAAAATCCCTATGTCTAGTTCATTTTAAGTTTACCTAGTCAATTTTATTAGTGGCCAGTTAATAAAAAATATTAAGATTAAGACTCAATAAATAAATCTTTATATTACCCAAACTATAATCTAACCCATTATAAACCTGTGATATTGGAATTCATCACAACCCCAGATAACTAATTTAGTAACAACACATAACTAGGGCTAGTAAAAACTGAAAGTAAAAGACATAAAATAAAAATGTTGAAAAGTAATTACGGTAAAGTAAAAGCTGAAAAGTAAATTGCAATAAAATAAAATGCTAAGGTAAAATGAATTACTTTTACTACTACTAATTTAGATATCGCCCATAATATAATATATAAACTTGTGATAACATTACCAACCAGCCATATAGGCGGTATCCTGATTAAGTCAAATTAACTCCAACCAGCCATTAAGGCGGAACAAAATAAACCTGCCATATAGGCGGTAAGAAAATTTAATTACCAACCGACCAATCCGACGGTATCGTTTTTAAGTCAATATTTTAAATAGTGAATATATTATATTTAAGGGAGATTAATCTAAATAGAAATAGTAAAAGAATTACCTTTCACCCTAGCTGGGGAAGTTACCTCCTCATGGTGAATAGTAAAAATTGTAAAAATTAAAGAAAGTAAAATACTATTATTACAAAACGTAATTAAAATTTAATGACAAAACTAAAATTAAAAGAAACTAGAGAGAGAAACTCCCTCTTTACATTAAAGAAGTGAGAGAGAATGGTACAACTGAAACCGGAATTTCACGCTCTATTTATAGGCATCAGTAGGGGTCGCGCGTCATGACGTCCAGCTCGCGTCGCGACGCGCGTTTTGTCGATATGGCACGCTCTGGTTCGTCGGTTGCAGATTCTGGATAAGGTGATAATGTGACACGTGGCAAGGTGGTTGGGGCTCAATTATTGTGACATGTGGCGGCTTCTGATTGGTCGGCTAGATTCTTATCTGCCACGTGTCAGATACGGATAAGCTGGTCAATAATTGATGCTGAAGTGGCGTCGATGTGGCACTGACGTGGCGACACGTGGCAATTTGACTGTCGGCACCATAGAATTGTGACACGTGTCACTCTGTGATTGGTTGATGATGACGTGGCAGCTACGTGGCATTTTGACTTGGTCAAATGGTGATGTGGACGATGATGTGGCAATGACATGGAGTGACACATGGCGATGGCGACTGTCGGCACCGTAGGATGATGACATATGGCACGGCGCACGTTAGCAGATCGGCTTTGATGGTGACACATGGCACGGCGCACGTTAGCAAAGTCAAACTTTCTCAGATTCTTATTTGTGGACCCGGCGCATGTTAGGCGTCGCGACGCGCCCAAATTACCAAAATGTCCTTTTTGCCAATTTCTACTGTTTTGCTCCTAATCACCTCCAGAATGTCCTGAAACTTTATTTATCTACAAAATAAAACCAAAACACATCAAAATATTCACAAACTCAAGAAACTATACCAAATATTAGGTTAAATGAGTGGGAAATAGTGATAGATTTACGACTCATCACACCCCCAAACCTAATATTTTGCTAGTCCTCGAGCATAATACAGAGTAAAATAACATAATAAAATTTAACTAAGCCACTTTCGTAGGGATCACGGTTGCATTTAGCGTATGCAACATGCCTTTAAACCCCTAGGTGTCCCTAGTGGACGAGTTGTAGTCTCGTGAGGGTTTACAGCAATGATACCCACAAACATTTTACAAAAGTAAAAAGGTAGTGAAACTAATGCACACAAAAGCAAAAAGACAAGAGAAAAAAGAATAAAGAAGTTAGTGACTAATCAGGTGAAAATTTTACTCCAAGTTACTAATTGTTTTGCTTCTTTCTAAATTATCGAATAAGTAAATTCTCCGATTATTTTTACCATTCTCCATATACACAGCCAATAAAATATTAAACAACTCATTTTTGCCCACAACAGTCACAAGTGCTGTTGATAAGAGAGTAATATTTTTGTCCTAAAGTTTTATCGGAATTCACACCTTTTTGCAGCAATGGAATAAATTTTCTGATTGTTCTGATTTTTTCTTTGATTTTTTTTATTTATATATAATATCTTCCGTCTATGTAACGAGCTTTGGGTCGGTGGCTCCCAAACCAGTTGGCTTTAGGGCATCGGGTGTTAAGACACCCCTACGGACTTAATTACTCAGACTTCATATATATATATTTTTGCAGCATCTTTGATCCATGTAGCGAGCTTTGGGCCAATGACTCCCAAACCAGTTGGTTTTAGGGCACTAGGTGCTAAAACACCCTTACAGACTTAATAACTCGGATCTTAGATTTATTTTTTTTAACTCCATTGCTTTTTAGATGTTTCCTCTAATTAAACTAAAGCACTGATATTACAAACTTTTCAATTACAGTTCATGTCCGTATGTTACTATGCATGTTGATAGTACCTCTCAACTGAGCATATGAAGATCCATTTTAATCAGTATTATAGAGAATTCACAAATTAAATAATTCAAAAGGAAATAAAAAAAAATTAACTTGTTTTGAAATAGGTTTGAGATACGTCTCAGGAGTGAAAACTCCTTACTCAGCTATATCTTACCAATTTCACCTTTTTAGTCAATATAAAAACACAAAAACACAAAATATTTTTGTAATTTTTTTGTATTTTTCGAAAAATTTTGAACTAAAAATAAAAACAACACACAACTAAAAAGAATATACTAATCAACTAATTCCCTCCCCCAAACCTAAATGAGACATTGTTGTTGGTTTCTATAATATGTCCCAAGGAAAGATTAAGCATTTGAAATACAATAAATGAATATATATTTAACTTTGAAGTATGGCGGAATCATACTTACAATGCTTTGTTGATGAAGAAAATCAAACCAAAATGGAAGCTCCAAGTGTTGATTGATTCGGCCAAGAGGAGAAGAAGGTGGAAAGCTCCAAGCTTTGTGAATTCCTTGCTCTATGATGGTTTCCCTATCACCTTTTTTGATCCTTTGAAGGTGCTAGCCTTGCATGTGAGGAGATGTTCCAAACAACCACACTATCTTCAAGCTTTTTGGCAACCAAAATGAAGAAGATGAAGACCAAAAAACTGCATGCAGTTTTCGGCAATGTGAGAGAGAGAAGAGAGATTTTTCTTATTGATTTTTGATACCAAAAATCAATTTATATTTATGCCATAATATTTATTAAATAATAATAAATCTATGACACAAACCATGCAAAGGCTTAGAGTGTCAAACACTCAAATTCCATGCATAACAATTGAGTGTATTATACAATATCACCATGCAATGCATTATCAATAAAATAATACATATAATGACATGTGTCATGTGGGCCCCACACGTTTCCAAATGAAAGTGGGCCCACGTGCACTCACGCGTTCGGGTTCGATATTTCCGAAATACTGAACTTGCGTCGCGACGTTAATTAAATCGAATTTAAATAAATAATCGCGCCTAGCGAAATTATTATTTACGTCGCTAACGAATTAATTCTAAATTAACTCGTATGCCCGAATTAAAATATAATTTTAATTTCGCGTCGAAATCGAATTTCAATTATTATATCGAATATAATAATTTTACTGATTAATTCCAAATTAATCGTTCTCTCTCTCTAAATAAGGCACTTTATCCGAGATAAAGTTTCTCTCCGCAATTAATCCAAGATTAATTAAGTTCGAATCAAATATCATAGGTGAATCTTCAGGAAGCGACCCAAGAGATCTCCGGATATGTTGGCAGTAAATACGGTCGTCGGATAATCCGAACACGCACGTACCTCGTACTACGTTCTTACCGATTCACAAGACAAGGTTGGCTTCTAGCAAAGCGCCATGCCTACCCAATTCTCCAGAAATATTCTTATAGGAATATAAGATCTATATCAAGCGTAGTATACCGTAGTATTGCGTACATCGATCCAGTATCGGATGATCACATGCTAGGCCTAGGGCTGGAGATGTGTCTGCCCCGTACGAAACATATATCGGACATCAAGCAACTAGTCTCTTTAAATCGGACAATCCTGACCTAGTCATATTGTCCCGACGGTTGCAACCTTTTATAGAGTACTAGTTCTGTGTCCTGCGTGATCATCACCTCCATATGTCTGAAGCGATACTTCCATCTTGACATCACATCCAGTACACTACGATTCTCGATAAACCCAGAAGAGGTGTACACAGAACCGGTTAAGGTCCCCAACCACCAAAACCAAAGTTTACCGATTGTCGCAAGTACTAGCGATGTAAGTCTCAGGTTAAGACCATATACACCTACCCTGATGCGGCCTCCCATAGACACCTAGACATACTACCAATGGGATTCCGCGGGGTCTATCCAGAGCGAAGCTGTTTTCCGTACCATCGTTAAACACAACCTCCTATCGCACTTGCATAAGTATCCAATACTTAAATATATGAGAACTATGCCGTTGTGCCCTCACAACGTGCACAAGCGCAATACTAGCCTATTCCGCATTATCGATGTCCAGTCTCGATAATACTACGGCTAGGGATATTTAATGATTAAACCTTTATGGATTGATACTGTCTCATATCATCTCAATCCAGTACTAATCATATGGACTTTCGCCATTTATATATCAAAGTAAATAATATTTACAAAATGGCAAAAGGCAATTTCATTATTACATAGTTAATTTTGTACAATAATACAATATCATTTACAAACAGTGACGCTATGGGACACAATGTCTAACAATCTCCCACTTGGCCTATAGCCAGTCACTCAAGCATCTAATACCCGAACTATGTATGTGTCGTTCAAAAACTTGCTGAAGAACAGCCTTCGTCAGCGGATCTGCAATGTTGTCATCTGATGTGACCTTCTCGACTTTTACATCGCCACGATGTATAATCTCCCGAATCAGATGGTAACGTCGAAGAACATGCTTGGACCGTTGATGAGACCTTGGTTCCTTAGCCTGTGCTATAGCCCCGTTATTGTCACAATACAATGGAACGGGCTCAGCTGCTAACGGAACTACTCCTAATCCGATTAGGAACTTTCGGATCCAAACTGCCTCCTTTGCTGCTTCAGATGCAGCGATGTACTCCGCTTCTGTTGTTGAATCGGCAACAGTATCTTGCTTGGAAGATTTCCAGCTCACTGCTCCGTTATTCAAACAAAAAATGTACCCGGATTGTGACTTGTAGTCATCCTTGTCGGTTTGGAAACTTGCATCGGTATACCCAGATACCGCAAGTTCTCCACCTCCATAAATTAAGAAAGCATCCTTAGTTCGTTTAAGATACTTAAGGATATTCTTAACTGCTATCCAATGACCTTCACCTGGATCGGCCTGATAGCGACTGCACATGCTCAAAGCATATGAGACATCAGGTCGTGTACATATCATGGCATACATGATCGATCCGACTGCCGAGGCGAACGGTATCCGACTCATGTGGTCTCTCTCTTCCTGAGTCTTAGGACACATCGGTAAAACACAACCTCCTATCGCACTTGCATAAGTATCCAATACTTAAATATATGAGAACTATGCCGTTGTGCCCTCACAACGTGCACAAGCGCAATACTAGCCTATTCCGCATTATCAATGTCCAGTCTCGATAATACTACGGCTAGGGATATTTAATGATTAAACCTTTATGGATTGATACTGTCTCATATCATCTCAATCCAGTACTAATCATATGGACTTTCGCCATTTATATATCAAAGTAAATAATATTTACAAAATGGCAAAAGGCAATTTCATTATTACATAGTTAATTTTGTACAATAATACAATATCATTTACAAACAGTGACGCTATGGGACACAATGTCTAACAATTGTTCCCAATATCTTAAACAGTAGAAGAAGAGTTTAGAAGATAGTACTAGGTTAGCTGAAATTCTACACGAAAAGTTAAAGGTTAAGATCCAGATTAACACGACGCCTCTTACCACGATCGTCCTCAAACCAATTTATCTTTGAAAGGATAGGGTCAACTTGTGGTTCATAGGCTAAGAGTTGGTCAATTAGATCCGGAGCAGTTCTGGCAGTAAAGAGTAATTCTTTCAAAGGTTTTGACACGAACCCATTTCTCCGAGCATCATCAAGAAACACACAAAGAAAATCATAAAATCCATCAACGTTAAACAGCCCAATTGGTTTCTGGTGTATGTTCAGGTTCGCCCAAGATAGTACTATAAAAATTTCCTCCAATGTGCCTAAGCCACCTGGCAAAGCAATAAAAGCATCAGCACGGTTAATCATTTCTACCAGTCGTTCAGACATACGTGGCACGATCAGTTCCTCTTCGTTTGATGATCCAATAAGATTTGCCTCTGCCAATGGTTTTGGGATGATTCCCAAAACGTGACTGCCTCCTTTCTGTACGGCATTTGAAACGATTCCCAAGAAGGAAATTGCTTGTGAAGATTTGCCAGAGCTTCTTCCATCGTGAAATGACTTTACGTGCAAAAACTAAACACACAAAAATAAAACACACCAGATCATAATATATACACAAATTGCATGGGTTGCCTCCCTGCGAGCGCTAAGTTTAAAGTCTTCAGCTAGACTTTACTTCTCGATTGTTAGGCTGGATCTGAAAGTGTGACACTTTCTTTTTGTCACTCAAATGATTCTCCCTAGTAGTGCTTGACACGCTGACTGTTAACCTTGAATGTTTCGTTGGTGTTGGGATTTAGTAACTCAACAGCTCTATATGGAAAAACCTGAGTGATTACAAATAGACCTGACCACCTTGATTTCAACTTTATAGGGAAAAGTTTCAATCTTGAGTTGTACAACAGCACCTGCTGCCTTGGTACCAACTGTCTGTGCACTATTTTTCGGTCATGCCATTTCTTGGTCTTTTCTTTATACAATCTGGCATTCTCATAAGCCTGTAGGCAAAATTCCTCCAATTCGTTGAGTTGGTGAAGTCTTTTCTCTCATGCAGCTTGTGAATCAAGATTCAACTTCTTCAGTGCCCAGTACGCCTTGTGTTTAAGCTCAACTGGCAGATGACATGCTTTCCCAAACACCAATCGATATGGGGACATACCAATGGGTGTCTTGTAAGCTGTTCGGTAGGCCCATAATGCATCATCTAATTTTGTAGACCAGTCCCTCCTTGTTGATCCAACAGTTCTCTCCAACATTCTTTTGATTTCCCTGTTTGAAACTTCAACCTGTCCATTTGACTGTGGATGGTAAGCAGTGGCAACTTTGTGAGTAACTCCGTATTTGGATATGAGTGCATCGAAATATCTGTTGTAGAAATGTGTGCCACCATCGCTGATGATTGCACGAGGTGTTCCGAACCGAGTAAAAATTTTCTTTTTCAGGAATTTGATCACCACTTTTGAATCATTGGATGGCAGAGCAATTGCTTCGACCCATTTGGAGACGTAGTCTACAACAACCAGGATGTACAGGTTTCCGAATGATGGAACAAAGGGTCCCATGAAATCAATACCCATACATCGAATATTTCCACTTCCAGAATGTTTTGCAATGGTCCTTCATTTCTCCTCGAAATATTTCCCATCCTCTGGCACCTGTCACATTGAAAAGCAAAAAGATAAGCATCTTTAAAAAGAGTGGGCCAGAACAAACCTGATTGTAGGACTTTGGCTGCAGTTTTGTTTTCGCTGAAGTGTCCGCCATATGGTGATGAATGACAGTGCTGCAAAACACTGTTGATTTCCTCATGTGGAACACACTGTCTCAATAATTGATCAGCATAGCGTTTGAACAGGTATGGTTCATCTCAGACATAGTGCTTGACTTCTTTGAAGAACTTCTTCCATTACTGAGTTGTTCATTCCAACGGCCATTTTCCTAACACAATGTAGTTGACATAGTCAGCATACCAAGGGACTTCCTGTTGTTTCATTGCAAACAGTTGTTCATCTGGAAAAGTTTCTTTGATTGACAGATCTTTGCCAGCTATTTCTCTACTCTCAAGCCTCGATAAGTGATCTGCCACCTGGTTTTCTGTCCATTTCCTGTCTCCGATCTCCACGTCGAATTCTTGCAGAAGAAGTATCCAACAGATCAATCTGGGTTTGGCATCTTTCTTCGTGATCAAATATTTGATTACTGAATGATCTGTGTAGACCACCACTTTAGGACCTAGCAGATAGGAGCAGAATTTGTCAAAAGCGTACTCAACTGCGAGCAACTCATTTTCTGTGGTTGTGTAGTTGAGTTGAGCTTCATTCAGAGTTCTGCTGGAATAATAAATGGTGTGGAAAATCTTTGCTTTACGTTGTCCCAAAACTGCACCTACAGCATAATCACTAGCATCGCACATCAATTCAAATGGAATGGTCCAGTCTGGTGCTACTATGATGGGGGCAGAGACCAACTTATGTTTTAAGATCTCAAAAGCTTCCTGGCATTCTTTGGTGAAGTTGAAAAGCACATCCTTCTTCAGAAAATTGCAAAGAGGTTTTGCAATCTTGGAAAATTCTTTGATAAATCTCCTATAAAAACCTGCATGTCCAAGAAAACTTCGAATACCTTTTACTGATGTTGGTGGAGGTAGTTTTTCAATTGTCTCTATCTTTGCTTTGTCTACCTCAATCCTTTTTTGTGATATCTGGTGTCCAAGAACAATGCCTTCCTGCACCATAAAGTGGCATTTCTCCCAGTTGAGTACCAGCTTTGTATATTCGCACCTTTTTAACACCTGTTCCAAATTTTGCAAACAATGGTCAAAAGAATCTCCAAACACAGAAAAGTCATCCATGAAAACCTCCATACTCTGCTCCAGCATGTCTAAGAAGATGGCCATCATGCAACGCTGAAAAGTGGCGGGGGCATTACATAATCCAAATGGCATCCTGAGGAAAGCAAAAGTACCATAGGGACATGTAAATGTGGTTTTCTCCTAATCTTCTGGGGTGATGGCAATCTGATTGTATCCTGAATATCCGTTAAGAAAGCAATATAATTCATGTCCTGCCAATCTGTCTAACATCTGGTCAATGAATGGTAGCGGAAAATGGTCCTTTCTCGTGGCTTTGTTCAGCTTCCTGTAGTCCATGCATACTCTCCATCCAGTCAACGTTCTTGTTGGAATCAGCTCGTTCTTTTCATTGGTGACCACATTAATTCCTCCTTTCTTTGGCACACACTGCATAGGACTAACCCAACTACTGTCTGAGATGGGGTAAATGATGCCAACATCCAACCATTTGATTATTTCTTTCTTTACGACTTCCTTTATGATTGGATTGAGTCTCCGTTGATGCTCCACTATGTGTTTTTACTCATCATTCATCAGAATCTTATGCATGGAAAATGATGGACTAATGCCTCGAATGTCTGCTATAGTCCAGCCAATGGCTCTTTTGTGCTATTGTAATACTCTCAGTAAATTTTCTTCATGCTCCGATGTTAATGAAGAAGAAATAATAACATGTAATTCAGAAGAGTTTCCAAGAAATGCATACCTGAGATGACTTGGAAGTAACTTCATCTCTAACTGTTGTGGTTCTTCAATCGAAGGCTTGATTCAATCTTTCTTTGGCAGTTCCAAGCTTTCAACTAGTGGTGTCGATTTGAATCGGAATGGTTTGTCAAGGTAATTGATACATTCCAGGATTTCAGCATCTAGCTTGCTGTCAGTGATGTTGGTGATGCAAGCTTCGAGTGTATCTATGGGATTCGGCTCAGTATCCTGAACGATACTGTCAATAAAATCAACTCTAAAGCATTCTTCTTCATTTTCATCACTCGGGAATTTCATGGCTTTGAAAACATTAAAGGTAACTTATTGGTCCTGTACTTTCATGGTCAGTTCTCATTTTTGTACATCAATAATGGTTCGACCTGTAGCTAAGAATGGTCTCCCAAGAATGATAGGTACTTCTTTGTCTTCTTCCATGTCAAGGAGGATGAAATCTGCTGGAAGAATGAGTTTGTCGACTTTGACCAGCACATCTTCAACAACACCTCTTGGAAATGCTAGTGTTCGATCAGCAAGTTGCAACGAGACTGAGGTAGGCATTGCTTCTCCAATTTGCAGTTTCCTGTAAATAGAAAAAGACATCAAGTTAACACTAGCACCTAAATCATATAAAGCCTTACCGATATAATGTTCTCCAATGGTGCATTGGACAGTGAAACTGCCAGGATCTTTCAACTTCGGGGGAAGTTTCCTCTGAATGATGGCGCTGCATTCTTCCGTTAATGCTACTGTCTCGTAGTCTCCCAATCTTCGTTTTCATGAAAGAATGTCTTTCATGAATTTTACATAGCTGGGCATTTCTTCCAAGGCTTCTGTGAATGAGATGTTGATATGAAGCTTTTTGAACACCTTCAGGAATCGAGCAAACTGCTTGTCCAGTTTGTTTTTCTGAAGTCATTGAGGAAAATGTGGAGGTGGAATGATCTGTTCTTTTTCCTTTGCTTTTTTTTCCTTCATTTGTGGAACAACATCTTTTGGAATTTCTTTTTTTCCTTGATTCCAACATCTTTGTTGATTTCAGTACCGCTTTTCAAAGTAATGGCTTGACATTGCTCCTTCCCTCGGTTCCTGAGATCTGGTTATGTGTTGCTGGGAAGATTACATGGCGGTCTGTAACTCTGAGCATTGGCCAGTTGTCCGATTTGATTCTCCAGTGCTTTGATGGAAGCCGGTTGGCTCTGAAAGATAGCATCGTACTTTTTTAACTGAGCCAGCACTTCTGCTATTCCTGGTTCAATTGCCTGCTACTGGACTTTGTTCTGTTGCTGGAATCCAGGTGGTGGATAGTTCTGCTGTTGGCCTGAATTGTTGCTCCATGAAAAATTAGGATGATTCCTCCACCCTGGGTTGTAGGTGTTGGAATATGGATTGTTCCCCTGTCTGTTGAAATTGTTGACATAATTCACCGTCTCTTCAAGTTGGTTTGGTTCTGGTGCTCCTCCATATGGTGAACTTGTGGATCCAGTGGTAAGAGTCTCCATGAATTTGCATATCTGATCTAGCTTGGCGTTGATTGCTCTATTGGCTCCACTTTCATAAATTCCTGCAATTCTTTGGATCATGCTCCTTTCTGTTGGCCACAATGAATTATTGTTGGCCATTTCTTCGATTAGGTCCCAGGCTTGATCTTCTCATTTTGCCATTAAAGCTCCTCCAGCAGCAGCATCGATTGTGGTTCTCATTATTCCAGAAAGTCCATTATAAAATGTTTGGACTTGAAGCCATTTTGGAATCTCATGGTGAGCACATTTCCGGAGCAAATCTTTGTACCTTTCCCAAGCTTCGTAGATAGTTTCTGAGTCTTGTTGTACAGATGATGTGATGTCATTTCTCAGGTTTCCAGTTCTGGCTTGTGGAAAGTACTTTGCAAGAAATTTGGTGGCTAATGTGTTCCAAGTTGTGATATAACCTGCTGGTAATGAATGTAGCCAAGCTTTAGCTCTGTCCTTCAAGGAGTATGGAAAAACACACAGTCGCATTGCTTCTTCAGCTTCTCGGTTGTAATTGAAAGTGCCGCAAACTTCCAGGAAGTTTCTGATGTGGGCATTAGGATCTTCAGTTGCATTTCGCCCAAACTGAACTGACTGCTGAATCATCTGAATGCATGTTTTGATGTCACCCGCATTTGTTGGTAAGGGAGGAAGTACAATACAATAAATGAGTCTGTCAACCACCGGAATGGTTCTGTCTCGAATGGGAATTGGTGGTGCAACTTCCAAAGGTTCAGGTTCCATGTTAACAATTGATTCTTGGCCTTCTCGTCTTTCCCTTCTCAATTGTCTGATGGTTCTTTCAATTTCTGGGTCAAGCGGTCGGAGTTCAAAGCTTCTGGTTCGTCTCATGAAGTTTCTGAGAACCACACAAGAAAACAAAAATAATAAGTAAAAAGAAAATTAGATACAAGTAAAGGTATCTAACCTTAAAACTAATATTGAAAGATAAATAAGTCCCCGGCAACGGCGCCAAAAACATGACCCGCGTAAACACACGTATAACGCAAGCGCACGTATCGTTCAAGTAGTATAAAAAGTATCGATACCACGAGGACTTAATATCTAAGCTATTAATTTTACGAGGTCAAATGATTACTAGTATCTAACAGGTTGTTTGATTGATTTGAAATGGTGACGATTCTAAATTTAAAAACAAGTAAATAAAATTATTCGGAAGTAGGTTTTAAGAAAATTCACTATTAAAAACTATCTAGGGTTGTGATTTCTTCCAATATCATTTTAAAAATGAAGTGGTTATTTTATAGTTGGGTAATATATTGATTTATTAACCTGGAACACTTAATTTTTAAAGCCTCTGTCGATGGTCAGACAAAAATACCCAGTTTAACCCAATTGAACCATATGTCTATGTCAACCAAATAATCTGGATTCAATAAGATTAAGTTCCAATTATGGTTACCCCCGCCCGACAGGTATATGTCTATCCTGTAAGGAAATCTATTAAAGGGTTATCTATCCTCAAGGAAGATCGTGGGCTATTGAGTCTAAGGTCTTAAACTTAAAATCCCTATGTCTAGTTCATTTTAAGTTTACCTAGTCAATTTTATTAGTGGCCAGTTAATAAAAAGCATTAAGATTAAGACTCAATAAATAAAACTTTATATTACCCAAACTATAATCTAACCCTTTATAAACCGGTGATATTGGAATTCATCACAACCCCAAATAACTAATTTAGTTACAACACATAACTAGGGCTAGTAAAAACTTGAAAGTAAAAGACATAAAATAAAAATGCTGAAAAGTAATTACGGTAAAGTAAAAGTGAAAAGTAAATTGCAATAAAATAAAATGCTAAGATTAAAGGAATTACTTTTACTACTTCTAATTTAGATATCTCTCATAATATAATATATAAACTTGTGATAACATTACCAACCAGCCATATAAGCGGTATCTTGATTAAGTCAAATTAAGTCCAACCAGCCATTAAGGCGGAACCAAAATAAACCTGCCATATAGGCGGTAAGAAAATTTAATTACCAACCGACCAATCTGACGGTATCCTTTCTAAGTCAATATTTTAAATAGTGAATATATTATATTTAAGGGAGATTAATCTAAATAGCAATAGTAAAAGAATTACCTTTCACCCTCGCTGGGGAAGTTACCTCCTCTTGGTGAATAGTAAAAACTGTAAAAATTAAAGAAAGTAAATTACTATTATTACAAAACGTAATTAAAATTTAATTACAAAACTAAAATTAAAAGAAACTAGAGAGAGAAACTCCCTCTTTACATCAAAGAAGTGAGAGAGAATGGTACAAGTGAAACTGGAATTTCACGCTCTATTTATAGGCATCAGTATAGGTCGCGCGTCGCGACGCGCATTTTTTCGACGTGGCACGCTCTGGTTCGTCGGTTGCAGATTCTGGATAAGGTGATAAGGTGACACGTGGCAAGGTGGTTGGGGCTCAATTATTGTGTCATATGGCGGCTTCTGATTGGTCGGCTATATTCTTATCCGCCACGTGTCAGATACGGATAAGTTGGTCAATAATTGATGCTGATATGGCACTGGTGTGGCGACACGTGGCAATTTGATTGTCGGCACCATAGAATTGCGACACGTGGCACGCTGTGATTAGTTGATGATGACGTGGCAACTACATGGCACTTTGACTTGGTCAACTGGTGATGTGGATGATGACGTGGAGTGACACGTGGCGATGGCGACTGTCGGCACCATAGGATGATGACACATGGCACGGCGCACGTTATCAGATCCGCTCTGATGGGGACTCGTGGCACGGCGCACGTTAGCAAAGTCAAACTTTTTCAGATTCTGATTTGTGCACCCGACACACGTTAGCACTGTTCGGCGTATGTTAGGCGTCGCGACGCCAAGAGCTTGCGGGTCGCGACGCGCCCAAATTACCAAAATGCACTTTTTGCCAATTTTCACTGTTTTGCTCCTAATCACCTCCAGAATGTCCTGAAACTTTATTTATCTACAAAATAACACAAAACACATCAAAATATTCACAAAACTGAAGAAACTATACCAAATATTAGGTTAAATGAGTGGGAAATAATGATAGATTTACCACTCATAAACGGTTGTTTTTCGTTCCAGAGGTAATTCGAAAAAATCACTTCTCGAACAAACCTCCTTCAATTGTGAATTTATTTTGTTTGTTGGGAACCAAATACAAACTTGGCAAAAAATAGAACACACACAGATAAATAAAGGATTTAACGTGGTTCGGCGGAACGGATCCAACCTATGTCCACAGGCACAAGGGAAAATAAAGTTTTCATTACTAACTCGGGTCTGACCGACCTCTTTTATTTCTCTAGCTCGAGATTATTTTCTCTCTATTACAAGTTACAAGTGTTTTTGAATAAAATTGCTCAACCTATACAATAAATTCTCAACACCTTTATATACTAAGTCTAATTACACTGTTACGTTATCTCTATGATATCACCCACGTTATTAAGCTGTTGTTGCTTAGGATTTCTTCTCCAATTACCCTACGGATTATAGACATGCCGTCTGACAGCCCTACGACCTACCACTTGAACCTCATTAAACCATGCCACTTTTGGTAACTACTACACGTTATTCCACAGTGCCAACCTGTATCCTAGCCAATCCCATGCGATAGCGTGTGTCAGTCGATAAACTTACAGCTCTGCTCTGTCCCATCAGCCGCTGGCCTACTTCTATCTTCATCAATGCTTAGGAGACTCAAACGTCTGTTTAGGACTTACATCATCCAGACTTGAATATAATGTTAGGGTTGGTGCTCTGAGTATCAATTTTATTATGTATTTCCTTGTAAATACTAATGTAATATTTTATTATGAATAAAATGAGCAGTTTCTTTTATATAACATCTTCTTTGATATGGTAAAGACGTAACCGACCTTAGAATGATTAGTTATGATACTGTTGCCAAAGTGTCGCAACTGACATTGAGTTGTATCATGACATTTTTCATTCTTAGACAGTTCCCAAACAAGGTTTACACTACTTGGTCAGTAAAGCAAACCCGTTGAGGCTGATACATGTCATATATTGGAATCTTGGATTCCGATGGTTTCTCAATGAACCATCAGTCTTGGAGACTCGTTTAGACGTGTAGGTGTTTATAGCGGATAGACACTAAATGACTCACCGAAGATTCTTAATGGATGCTACACTAACATCAATAAGAATCTTCTCGGATTGAGTGAGCATAATGATTCTTTGACTTGAGATACCACTGTGGATATATGAGTTATCCTCCACACTTAAATGGTCGTCACATTTCATGCATGTTTGCTTCTTTGATCATTTCTTTTACACTATATGATTAATCATATCATTTCATTATTTACGTTTAGATAAATATCATCTATTTATATTTTCACATTTATCTATTTAATGTGTTTATGAATTGTGTGCTTTCCGTTATGTCGATTTACTTCTATGCATGCGAACTTAGATATAGGTTGTATGCAAACTTAGATATATGATATTCTTATGTATGTATGTTGTGTAGACTTGGTTATATTATTGCACAAATCCATTCATTACAAGTGGCATAAGTAAGGGACTATTCCGAACCCAACGGTTTGAGGTCTTCCCTTGCGAGGGGTGAGTGCGGCCTTAAATCATTTCCCAGTTGACACTGGGTGGAGACTCCTTTATTCTTTGGTTTAGTCCCCCGCGGGCTACTCCGTACTTCCGATCAGCCCGCGAGCCTGGAACAGCGTCCCCGATTTCTGCATCATACAGTCTGGCGACTCCACTAGGGATAGAGAATCGACCCCGAAATAATGTCTTGTAATGTTTGTGATTCTTGCTTTAGTTAACCATGTTTACAAGTGGGTTGGGTCCAATGGGTTTAACCAAAGGCATTATTAAAGCTAGGTAATGGTTTAGTGTCTTTCTTCATTCATTACCTTTCTATAGCTAAAAGGAAAAGCTGTGAAGGCACCTATATAATCATTTACTCGAAGCTTATCGTGATGGACTAATTTGGAGGACCTATTGTTTATTCCTGTCACCAAGGCGATAAGAGCCTAAGAGGCAAGGTTACTTAAGAGAGTTTGCTCCACCCTCCCTCTGGGGAATCTTCAATAAGAAATCCACTTGACAGTCAGTCATGTATCATCACTCGTTGGCACGTACCTTAGCGTCTCGAACCCTTGAGTGAGGAGAGCTAGTTGTGGGCAATCATTCACCAGCGGGAGCCTTTGTCTACACTCCCATAAACCCACATATGAACCGTAGTTGTATGACCAATAGAAACCATCCCTTTTATGCTTGTGTTTGGGACCACCATCATTTGGATTCAGTTGGACTTCTTGTCATGAGATGTGAACTTGTTGGGCCATTTAAACTGGGACGAGTTTGTGTCTTATGACAATTGGGCCAAAAGCTTCTAAAATTCTGATGGGCCACTTTATGTTTGGGCCCCCTATCATTTGAGGTTGTTTAGCCACGTTATTGTAAAAGTGTAAACCCGTTGGGCCTTTTGCAACTGGGACAAGTTTACACCTCGCAATAATATGATTGAATGCTTTGAAATGATAATGGGCCAACTTGTATGAAAACCTTAATGGGTTTAAAAAGTCCAAACATGATCCAAATATGCTAGGAGCACGAGTTCGATATCCGCACTGGCTTTAATCCAGAAAGGATACGCCTTGTTACGACATATTTGTATACTTTAGGACGCTTCTAAGTTCATTATAATGACCACAGTCGCCGAAAGCCCAATTCATCGTTTCTAGACAATGTCATGATCTCATAATCGACTTAGACCATGTTGTAAATGTTGGAAAATACTAAGCATCCCAATATCATTTCAAGCATTGAAAATAAGTGCGAATACAACGAGGGAGTTTTGGAATACTCACAACGATCGGTTGAGCGACGCGCGAGGCAACAAAACTTTTCTGCCTCCTCTTTACTGCATTCGGCAGTGAGCTGAACAAGCAGTCCCCATTCGGCTTCAAGCTTCAAGAATCAAGCTCTAAGCTTCGTCAAATGATTCCCGGCTCATGGGTGGACTTCCCTATCACCTTCGCATGTCTCTCGGAGTGCTATCTCTCTTGATTTTTGCCACAAAAACCAAACACTTTTCTTCCCATTTTCATCAAGGCTCTAGGCAGTTCACTACCAAACCAGAAAGAAAATCAGCCCTTCATGGGCGTGTAGATGAAGAGAGGAAAGAGAGAGAAGAGTGTGTTATGTTGTCTTGAAAATTGGTAAATGATTTTCGAAAAACATATACACAATTTTGGCTTTCAAAAGTCAAACAATCAAAGCCTTCAACCACTCCAACAACTCACATCACTCAATTAAGTGACAACTTGTCACATCACTCAAAGTGACATTTGATTTGACGCTTGATGTGACTAATGATTTGACGCTTGATGTGACTTGCGTGTCGCACTCGAATTTGAAATGCGAATGCGCTCGCAAACAATCCCGGGCTCGGGTTCGCTAATTCCAAATTAACGAATTTTCCATTGCGACGTAATTAAATGATTATGGCTAGCGAAATCACTATTCACATCGCTAACGAATTAATTCTAAATTAACTCGTTCGCCCGAATTAAAATCTATTTTTAATTCCGCGTCGAAATCCAATTTCGTTTAATATATCAAATATATTAATTAATCGATTAATTCCAAATTAATCGTTATCTCTCTTTAAATGATATTTTATCCCAGATAAAATATCTCCGCAATTAATCCCAGATTAATTTTCTCTCTCATCTAATTAATCCCAGATTAATTAAAAGTGCGAGTCATACGTCATCGGTGAATCTTTCGGAAGCGACCCATGAGATCCCCAGATATGTTGGCAGTAAATTTGGTCGTCCAACTATCCAAGCACGTAAGTACCTAGTACTACGTTTATACCAATTTACAAGACAATGTTGGCTTCTAGGAAAGCGCCATGCCTACCCAATTATCCAGAAACATCCTTACAGGAATAAAAGATCTATATCAGGCGTAGTATACGTAGTATTGCATATTTCGATCCAGAATCGGATGATCACATGCAAAGCCTGGGGCTGGTACAATGTCTGCCCCTTACGAAGCATATATCGGATTACGAGTAACTAGTCTCTTTAATATCGGATAATCATGACCAAATCATATTATCCCGACGGTTGTAACCTTTTTAGAGAACCAGTTCTATATCCCTACGCGATCATCATCTCCATATGACTGGCGTGATACTTCCGTCTTGACATCACACCTATCATACTACGATTCTCGATATACCAAGAAGAGGCGTACACATAAACCGGTTAAAGCCCTGGACGACCAAAACCAAAGTATATTGATTTTCGCAAGTATTAGCGGTGCAAGTCTCAAGTTAAGACCAAATACACCTGCCATGATTTCGGACTTCCATAGACACATAGTCATACTACCAATGGAATTCCGATGGGGTCTATCCAGAGCGAAGCTCTTTCCCGTACCATCGGTAAAACACAACCTCCTATTACCCTTGCATGACTATCCTATAACCAAATATATGAGAACTATGCCATTGTGCCGTCACAACGCGCACAAGTGTAATACTAGTCTTTTACATATTTATCGATGTCCAATCTCGATAATACTCTGACTAGGGATATTTAATGATTTATCCTTCGTGGACTGATACTGTCTCATATCATTCTCAATCCAGGAACAAATCATAAGGACCTCATATCATTTATATATCTAGGTGATCGAATCACAAATAATAAGAGTGCAATCTCCATTGTCACATAGTTAATTTGTACAACAACACTGTGATCTATACAAATAGTGACGCTATGGGTCATAATTGTCCAACAATCTCCCACTTGGCCTATAGCCAGTCACTCGAGTGCCTAACACCCGAACTACGTACGGTTGGCTCAAACTGCTGAGAAAAGGCTTTCGTCAGCGGATTTGTATGATTATCGTCTGATATGATTTATACGATCATCACATCGCCACGATGTATGATCCGAACGAATCAGATTAATATCGAATTATATTTTTTGGATCGTTGATGAGACTATTAATTCTTTAGCTTGTGCTAACGCCTAGCTCAGCAGCTAACAGAACTATATCTAATCTAATTAGATTTATTATCGACCCAAATGGCTTCCATTACTGCCTCAGCTACAGCAATAACCCGCATTTTTTGTTTATTCGGTAACAGTATCTTGCTAGGAAGATTTCCAGCTTACTATACCGTTATTCAAACTGTATAGTACCATTGTTCGACTTATAGTCATTTTATCTGTTTAGGAAACTTGCAACAGTGATCCCAGTCACTTCAACTTATCCATCTCCATAGATTAAGATAGCATCCTTAGTTCTCTAAGATACTAACAGATGTTCTTAACTTCAATCCAGTGACTATCATTTGGATTGGCCTGTTTGTGAATCCATATGCTCAAACCGTATGAGACATCAGGTCGCGTACATTTTTCAATGTACGATTTCTCGGAGAGTGTTAACAAATTTAAATCTATCCCAGTAGATCTTTATTCCTAGAATAAAGGTTTTCTCCCAAGAATTCTACGGAGAATTTTCTCGAAAGCCAAGCTTTCGCCGATTGTTATATGGAAATATCATTTCTAAGAAATGACGTTTTATCATTATTTTATAGGACAGCCACTGTCAGTGCGCTCCCACTAACCTCCTTATATACACAAGAATCATTTCATTTTGAATAAAATCATAATCTATTATGATTACATCAAAACGATAATTCTAAGAACATATGCTTGCTTCAATCCAAATATGGATCGAATAACCTGCAAACCTTGTTTGATTGTTATGGTACGACAAAACCGACAGGATGTTGTAAACATCCTCCAAAAGGTTTCCTTTTTAGGAAAGCGATTTTCCCGTTTAGCTCCCATATTTCATAAATGAAACATGCAGCTTTAGCAAGCATTCTTTAAATGGATTTACCGTGGCAACAGTTAAAAGATTGAATCGTAATCGACACAATGTTGATAATGATACCTTTCCGTTAAAAGCCTAGCTTTATATGTTGGTATGTTGCCATCCATGTATCTCTTCCTTGAAGACTAATAAGTACCAATAGGCACAATGCCTTGCGGTACATCAACTAGTTCTAAACTAAGTTGATTTACATGGAATCCATTTCGGATGTCATGACACTTTGTCATAATAGGGAGTCGATACCGTGTATCACTTCCTCATACGTAGTCAGTTGGTATTCCTAAATAAGATTGACATCTTTATAAGGTGAGATCAGAAACCTATACCCCAAGTTGTTTTCTGACTCTCTCCGACATACGCGGTTCTTGGGTATTCGAAGATTAATGGTATAGTTTCATCCTTGATGAACTATTTATGTTCCATTAGGAACCGGTGCCTGGAATAACATTACTCTGATTTTCATCGAGTTTTACTATCCTCCCACTTACCACTCCATATCGGTATTCCTTTGAAGAAAAACGCATGGCGAGCAACAATCTAATTGTTCTCTTGTGAGTTGTATAAGTACTATACTTATGTATCCCTAGGATAACCTACAATTGGAACTTATCCAATTTGGGTTTTAGTTTGGTATCATCCAAACATATGCCCATCATACCCAAATTATCAGGAATGTGAAACCCGGTTTCTTTCCTGTTCATATCTAATATGATATCTGTCAAACAGATTTTATGGAACCTTATTCTAAATAAGTTATGCACTGTTTATGTTTATCCGTTGAAGGAAATGGTAGCTCAGAGCGACTCATGATTTGGCTTATCATGTCTAACATAATTCGATTTATCTCTGTTCAGACACACCGTCAAACTGACGTGTTCCGGGAGGAGTCATCATTGAAAGAATACTATACTCTTTCAAGTATATTAGAAACTTATTGCTTCAGTATTTTCATCATGGTCTAACCGTGACGATTTAATACTTTTACCGATCTGTTTGTTTATTTGTGTCGAAACTTTAAAAATTTCCGATTTATGTTTCATAAGAAACACTTAACCATAACGCGATGCCACATCCGTAAAGGTCACGAAATATTTATATCCACCTCTAGCCTAGCTAGACATGGGCCCACTTGCTTCACTATGAACTATGGCTAACAGATCGGTGGCATTTGCACCTTTACCAAGTAAATAGTGTTTTAGGCACTTTGCCCAATAAACTATATTCGTAGACTTTATTTGAATAGGATCAAATCAGTCCTAGTACCCACTCTTCAAAAGTGTGGATATACGAGTCTTGTTTAATTGTGTCCCATACTACAATGCCACATTTAAGTTTCTTCTGATCAAATCAGTTTGAGCTGTTTGTTTGTCATTTTATACGTTTGAGATTTATTTATATTCAAAATATAAATACTGTTATTCACATCTAATGTGTTTATCTCAATATCATCTTTATATAATAAAACACTTTAGTGTTCTAGAATATAAAGGTTCATCCGCAGCGGGTCAAACACTGATATAGAGATAATGTATCTAGTCAAACTAGTTACATTATAACAGTTTCCAAATTTTGGTACACACCCGAGGGTAGTTCCTAAAATTAGGTATCTACGGTTGAAACAGTGACTTTCGTCCCATTTCCGATTCGCAGATATATCTCAATTGATGTCAGTATCATGCTCATAGCAGATTATAAACATCAGTATATTTTATGACCACACTAAGTATTTAAAATCCAATTTCAATACTAGTAGTGAACATAATGTTGACAAACAAAATTGAAGTCAGAGCCTTGCCCCGTCTTCAATTCCTTCATGTCTGCTTTGTCCAAACGGCAGTCACGCTTCCGCGATCCCGTTTGCCACATTTAGGCAGACATTTTGGGATATGTCCTTTATCTTCCTAGAAGATTATAATGATTTTGCCTTTCCCAATTTCAACACTCCAGAAGCCTTTGGCCTAGCCTCGGCCTTCTAGAATATCGAAGTGAAGTGCACCTTGCGCTACTTGCCTAATTGCAAAGTTTGACTTTATCTCCTTGAGAATATGTTGGATAATATGACCCATAGCGTCACTATTTGTACATATCATGGTGTTATTGTACAAATTAACTATGTGACAAGGAAATTGCACTCTCATCGTTTGTGATTAGATCACCATAGATATATAAATGAAGAGAGGTCCATATGATTAGTTCCTGGATTGAGAATGATATGAGACAGTATCAGTCCACGAAAGATTAATCATTAAATATCCCTAGCCGGAGTATTATCGAGACAGGACATCGATAATGCGGAATAGGCTAGTATTGCACTTGTGTGCGTTGTGAGGGCACAACGGCATAGTTCTCATATATATAAGTATCAGATACTTATGCAAGTGCGATAGGAGGTCGTGTTTCACCGATGGTACGGGAAACAGCTTCGCTCTGGATAGACCCCTCGGAATCCCATTGGTATTATGACTATGTGTCTATGGGAGGCCGAAATCAAGGTAGGTGTGTATAGTCTTAACCTGAGACTTACATCGCTAATACTTACGATAATCGATAGACTTTGGTCTTGGTGGTACAGGGCTTTAACCGGTTCTGCGTACACCACTTCTGGGTTTATCAGAGAGTCGTAGTGTATTGGGTGTGATGTCAAGACGGAAGTATCACTTCAGTCATAGTGGAGATGATGTCACGCAGGATACGGTACTAGTGCTCTTGAGTGTTGCGCAACCAATCGGGATATCGTGACCAGGTCATGAATATCCGATTATAGAGACTATGTTACCAGACATCCGACATGTGCTTCGGACGAGGCAGACACTTATCCAGCCCCAGCCCTAGCACGTGACTATCCGATACTGGGCCGATATACACAATACAATTGGTATACTACGCTTGATATAGATCTTAAATATTCTTATAAGAATATGTCTGGAGAATTGGGAAGACTTGGTGCTTTGCTAGAAGCCAACCTTGTCTAGTAAATCGGTAAAACGTAGTACTTGGTACGCACGTGTTCGGATAGTCCGATGACCGATTTGACTGCCAACATATCCGGGGATCTCATGGGTCGCTTCCCAAAGATTCACCGATGACGTATGACTCGCACTTTTATTAATCTGGGATTAATATGATGAGAGAGAAAATTAATCTGGGATTAATTACAGAGATATTTTATCTGGGATAAAATATCAATTAAAAGAGAGAGATTGATTAGTTTGGAATTAATCGATTAATTAATATATTTGATATATTAAACAAAATTGGATTTCGACGCGGAATTAAAATTAGATTTTAATTCGGGCGAGCGAATTAATTTAGAATTAATTCGTTAGCGACGTGAATAGTGATTTTGCTAGGCGTAATCATTTAATTACGACGCAAAGGAAAATTTGTTAATTTGGAATTAGCGAACCTGAGCCCGAGATTATTTGCGAGGGCATTCGTATTTCGAATTCGAGTGCGGCACGTCAAATCAAGCGTCAAATCGCTAGTCGCATCAAGCGTCAAATCACTTGTCACTTTGAGTGATGTGACTTGATTAATTGATGTGACTTGAGTGATGTGTGATTGTGATGTGTGTGGTTGGCAATTAAAGCCAAATGTGTGTGAAATGAAATGTAAATTCGAATTTCATGTGTATTAGATACACAAAAGACACACACAAAACCGGAAGAACACATTTTCCCTCCTCTCTCTCTTCTTCTTCTTCTTCTTCCTCTATTCACGCCATTTCTGGTGTTTCTGGGCAGTGACCGAAAATGGAGGGAAGTCAAGTGCATTTTTGATGCAAAACAAGAGTGCTAGCACACTTCGAGATCAATGCAAAGGTGATAGGGAAGCTTACCCATGAGCCGAGCCGGGAATCACTACGACGAGTTCAGAGCTTGTTTTGATGATGAAAACCGAATCTGCAGTGAGCTGTGACAGTGGACTGCTCATGCCCAAACCAGTGAAGAAATCAGATTTTGTGTTGCTTCCGCGTCGCTCAACCGCTCGATGTAAGTATTTCGTACTTCCGTCGTTGTATTCACTCATGATTCATGCTTGAGTTTTGATCTTGGGACCTATAGAAACTCCAACAATGGCATCAAGAGCTTAGGTTAAAAGCATGAAAATGTTAGGGCTAAAATTTGGGCAAACTTGATTTTGAGCATGATAAATTAAATTGGATGGATTTGTATGCTTAAATGTTTTTCAATTGAAGATTGATTGGGTCAATTTCAAGAAAATTTGATTGGATCATTTTTCCCCCAAATTTCCACCTTGGCCGAATTTGATACATAATTTTAATGTCTTGGGATTTTTGATTTTTGACAATTGGATGTGTTGGAAATCATTTGGGATGATGATTTAATGTCGATTGCGGAATTAATTGGATTGAATTCGAATTGGATGTAAAATCCCCAAATTGCCAAGTATGTTATTTAGCATGAAATTGGGTAAAATTGATTTAAGCATGCAATTATGAAATTGGATGATAAAGTATGCTTGAATGTATTTTAATTGATGATTGGTTGGATCAATTTGATTAAATATTGTTTGGAACAAATTTCCCCCAAAATGCTTATGTTGGCCGAATAGTAACTTAGCCCTAAAGTCTTGGAATTTTGTTTTAATTCATTGGATGAGTTAGAATCAATTAAGATGTTGATTTAATGTCGATTGTGGGATTAATTGGATTGAAACCAAATCGGATATAAAATCCTCTCCTTGGCCGAGACATAAAGAGCATGTAATGGGTTTGATTTTAATCAAAAGTGTTGGACATATGATGATGATAATGAGCATGATTAATTGTATGAATTGATGTTTTAGAAATTTTAATTTGGGTGATTAATCATGATATACACTTTAGGTAATTAAATTGCGAAATTGGATTTGTGTAATTTAATAATTGGGCTAATTTTGGAAATTGAGCTTGAATGTTGTTATTGGGCTTATTGGGCTTTGTTGTACAAAGTTTGTTTTAGGCAAAATTGGTTGGATCCAATTGGGCCAAAACCGCATCCATAAAGCCCAAATGCGACTTAATGGACCTTTAAAGTTTAATTGGGCCTAATGGGCCAAGATTAATTTATAGGCTTATGGGGTAACTCCGGATTGGACTTGGTTGCGGGTTTGACCCGAGTTGACCAAAAGACCACGCCTTAAGAAATTAATTAAAAGCCCATTAGAATTTAATTAAATTAATATTGGATATTAATCGGGCTTTGAGACCCGTAGCGATTAAATTTGGAATTTAAGTCGAAAAGGTTTAT
>SKCR01054382.1:0-29786 GCA_019454045.1 Zanthoxylum bungeanum | reverse complement strand
GTCGCTTCCTGAAGATTCACCGATGATGTATAACTCGCACTTGATTAATCTAGGATTAATTAGAAGAGAGAGAAAATTAATCTGGGATTAATTGCGGAGATATTTTATCTGGGATAAAATATTAATTAAAGAGAGAGAACGATTAATTTGGAATTAATCGATAAATTAATATATTCGATATATTATAACGGAATTAGATTTCGACGCGGAATTGAAATTAGATTTTAATTCGGGCGAACGAATTAATTTAGAATTAATTCGTTAGCGACGTGAATAGTGATTTCGCTAGACGTAATCATTTAATTACGACGCAACGGAAAATTCGTTAATTTGGAATTAGCGAACCCGAGCCCGAGCGTGTTTGCGAGCGCATTCGTATTTCAAATTCGAGTGCGGCACGCAAGTCACGTCAAGCGTCAAATTGCTAGTCGCATCAATTGTCAAATCACTTGTTTCTTTGAGTGATGTGACATGACATGTTGTCACTTTATTAAAGTGATGTGATGTGATGGAAAGCTTTATTGCTTTTTACTTTTTGGCTTTTGCTTTTGATTTTTTGAAATTCAAAAGTGTTGGTAATTGTTTTTAATTGGTTTTTGGAAAATCAATTTAATAAAAACAAATAAATATAAAAGTAAAAGCTTTTATTCTCTCTCTCCACTCCTTTTTCACGCACTTATCTTTTCCCTCTCTTTCCTCCTTTCCTTCTCCTCACGGTTTTGGAAACTGATTCTTGTTCTTCAAAAAATCTGGGTTTGACCGAATGAAGAAGAGAAGCAAGGAAGATGATAAGTGCTAGCACACACCGGGTTATATTATGGTGATAGGGAAACAAATTTATGAGCTTGGAATTCCTTATTGAAGCTTGAAGCTTGGAGCTTCAATGGTGTTCATCAATGGCCGAATATGGAGGAGTTCAAAACGCCCAAAACCGCATAGCCCACTGTCAAGGAGAGCTACTGCCAAACTGCTTGGAGGAAGAAAATGGCTTGTGTTCTTCTTCGCATCAAAACCGACCATTGTGAGTATATTCCGCACCTCCTATGTTATGTATTCATGCGTTTTCTTGCTTGATTTTTTGATCTTGGGACCTAGATAATTACCAACACCTTAAACATGCATTCTAAATACATAATAAAGCGCATATGGAAAATAATAATGATATGCAGATGGATACTTTACACATTGATCCTAGATCAAATCTCTCACTTTCTGTCTCCCGCTAGCACTGTATTTGCTTCTTTGTTCTACCGTTACACTACACTTCTAAAGAAACCTCATTTACATTGAGGGGAATATGTGAGAAGAGAATACAAAGAATAAGGAGGTAATAAGGCTGGACTCGCAGGTCCAATTAATAAATCAATTTATTACAACAATTTCTAAAATTGTCCCACCCATATAATATCCATCCGATATACATTATTCATGCATCGCAACCATGTATTAACACAAGCATGTTATCAATCAATCTAATCAAATTAATTAATCTGATAATTAGTGACCATCCAATGTTCAAACAACGATTTGATTTTGCTCGAGTCAAACTCATTTTTGCGAATAAGTACTTAAAGTACGAATTCTCGAATTAAATTAAACTACAACATTAAATCCAATTTAATATGTATTTAATTCTAATTCACTATTTAATTCCAAATTAAATATTACACTTTATTAAGGAACTTTTACGACTTAAATTCCAAATTTAATCGCAACGGGTCTCAAAGCCCGATTAACGTCCAACGTCAATTTAATTAAAGTCCAATGGGCTTTTAATTAATTCCTTAAGGCGTGACTTTTGGTCAACTCGGGTCAAACCGAATAACCAAAATCCAATCCGGGAGTTCCCCATAAGCCTAGAAATCAATCTTGGCCCATTAGGCCCAATTAAACTTTAAAAGTCCATTTGTTGCATTTGGGCTTTATGGATGCGGTTTTGGGCCCAATTGGATCCAACCAATTTTGCCTAAACCCAACTTTGTACAACAAAGCCCAATAAGCCCATTTACAACTCAACAAGCCCAAATCCAATTTACGGCCCATTTAATCAACACAAAAATTCCAAATTTAATGTTTAATTAAACTAAAGTGTATTAACATAATTAATCACCCAAATCAATATTTCCAAAACACCAAATTAGTACTAATTAATCATTCCATCAACATTAAAACATGTCCAACACATTTTAACCAAAATCAAACCCAATTACATGCTTTTATGCTCTCGGCAATTTGGGTAATTTACGTCCGATTCGAATTCAATCCAATTAATTCCACAATCGACATTAAATCATATTCCCGAATGATTTCCAACACATCCAATTGTCAAAAATAAAAAATCCCAAGACATTTTAGGGCATCACATTTTCGGCCATGACCAAAATATTGGGGAAATTTGTTACAAACATAATTTCAACAAATTGATCCAATCAATCCTTAATTCAAACACATTTAAGCACACTAATCCATCCAATTTCATTAATCATGCTCAAAATCAAGTTTGCCCAATTTTAAGCCCTAAATAATTTTCATGCTTTTAACCAAGCTCTTGATACCATTGTTTGAGATTATCTAAAGGTCCCAAGGATCATAAATCAAGCATGAACATGTGTGAATATCATCGAGGAAGTCGCGGAATACTTACATCGAGCGGTTGAGCGACGCGGAGGCAACAAAAAATTATGTTTTCTACCTCTTCACTGGTTCGGCAGTGGGCTGCAATTCCTCACTGTTTTTGGCTCGATTTTGGTCCTTCGTCAAGCTCCAAGCTTCGTCAAATGGTTCCCGGCTCATGGGTGGACTTCCCTATCACCATCGCATTGATCCCGGAGTGTGCTAACACTCTCGATTTTGCCACAAATCACACTTGCTTCCCTTTATTTCTTCAAATACTCGGCAGTTTACTGCCTTTGCAGAAGAAGAAATTTATACCCCAAGGGCGTGAGAGAGAAGAGTAAAAAAAAGGTTGTCTAATTTTGTATTTGATTTTATTAAATCATATAACAAAAATTTGGCTAATAAAAAGTCTCAACTTTTAATGCCAACAACCACCACATCACTCAATCACATCAATCAATCAATCACTTGTCATATCACTCAAAGTGACATGATTTGACGCTTGATGTGACGCTAGATGCGACTAGCGATTTGACGCTTGATTTGACTTGCGTGCCGCACTCGAATTCAAAATGCGAATGCGCTCGTAAATAATCCCGGGCTCGGGTTCGCTAATTCTAAACTAACAAATTTTCCGTTACGACGTAATTAAATGATTACGCCTAGCGAAGTCACTATTCACATCGCTAACGAATTAATTCTAAATTAATTCGTTCGCCCGAATTAAAATCTAATTTTAATTCCGCGTCGAAATTTAATTTCGTTTAATATATCTAATATATTAATTTACCGATTAATTCCAAATTAATCGTTATCTCTCTCTTTAAATGATATTTTATCGCAGATAAAATATCTGCGCAATTAATCCCATATTAATTTTCTCTCTCATCTAATTAATCCCAGATTAATTAAAAGTGCGAGTCATACATCATCGGTGAATCTTTGGGAAGCGACCCATGAGATCCCCGGATATGTTGGCAGTAAATTCGGTCGTCGGACTATCCGAACACGTAAGTACCTCGTACTACGTTTATACCGAATTACAAGACAAGGTTGGCCTCTAGCAAAACGCCATGCCTACCCAATTCTCCGGAAATATCCTTACAGGAATAAAGGATCTGTATCAGGTGTAGTATACGTAGTATTGCGTATTTCTGTCCAGTATCGGATGCTCACATGCAAGACCTGGGGCTGGTACAATGTCTACCCCGTACGAAGCATATATCGGATTACGAGCAACTAGTCTATTTAATATCGGATGATCATGACCAATTCATATTATCCCGACGGTTGGAACCTTATTTAGAGAACCAGTTCTGTATCCCTGCGCGATCATCAACTTCATATGACTGGAGTGACACTTCCGTCTTGACATCACACCCAACACACTACGATTCTCAATATACCCAGCATTGGCGTACACAGAACCTGTTAAAGCCATGGACGACCGCAACCAAAGTATATTGATTGTCGCAAGTATTAGCGGTGCAAGTCTCAGGTTAAGACCAAATACACCTTCCTGATTTCGGATTTCCATAGACACATAGTCATACTACCAATGGAATTCCGAGGGGGTCTTATCCAGAGCGAAGCTGTTTCCCGTACCATCGGAGAAACACAACCTCCTATTACACTTGCATGATTATCTTATACCCAAATATATGAGAACTATGCTGTTGTGCCCTCACAACGCGCACAAGTGTAAAACAAGTCTTTTACGCATTCATCGATGTCCAATCTCGATAATGCTCTGACTAGGGATATTTAATGATTTATCCTTCGTGGATTGATACTGTCTCATATCATTCTCAATCCAGGAACAAATCACAGGGACCTCCTATCATTTATATATCTAGGTGATCTAATCACAAATGATAAGAGTGCAATCTAATTTGTCACATAGTTAATTTGTACAACAACACCATGATCTGTAAAAATAGTGACGCTATGGGTCATAATTGTCCAACAATCAGAGCCTTTTCTAAGCATGAAATGAGTTTAGGGTTTATATACTTTAATTTGGGTTTTTATGTTTTGAGCATGATTTCTTTAAATTGTTTGTTTGGTTGAGCTTGGATGATGATGAATTGGATTTCTGCATCTTAAAATTTGAGAAAAATTGATTGGATAAATTTTCCCTAATTTCCTTGCAAAAGCCGAATATGAACCCTAGCATATATCATGGTGATTTTTTGATTTTAGACCATTGGATGTGTTTAAAGCATGATGTGTATATTGATTGTTGATTTAATTAGATTGAAATCAAAATTGGATATTAATTATGCCAAATTACCGTGACTATAGAAGCATGAAATATATTGATTTTGTTTCAATTTGTGTTGGACATGAGTTGTTTAATTTAGGGATGATTAATTAGTTTAATTGGTGTTTTGGAAATATTGATTTAACTAATTAATTATGGCTATTACACTTTAATTAAAATTAACGTGAAATTTGGGATTTTGTATGAATTAAAATTAGTCTTTAATTTTGAATTGGGCTAATATTTTTGTATTTGGGATTAATGGGCTTGGTTGGGCCAAGCTTGGTTTAGGACAATTGGATTGGATCCAAATTAGGCCTAAAACCATTCCATAAAGTCCAAATATAATAATTGGGCCTTTTAATAATTTAATTGGGCCTAAATTGATTTTTGGCAAATAGGGTGATTCCTAAATTAGGCCTTGGCGTTTGGGTTTGATCCATATTGGCCAAATCTCATGCCTTAAGAATTAATTAAAAGCCCATTGGACTTTAATTAAATTGACATTGGATGTTAATTGGCCATTTGAGACCCATTTAGATTGGATTTAGAATCTAAGTCTAAAAGGCACATAAATAAGTGTAAGTATTTAATTTGGAATTAAATTAGAATTAGTATTGAATACAAAATAAATTGGATTTAAAATTGTAGTTAAATATAATTCAAGAATACGTACTTTGAGTGTTTATTCTTAAACAAGATGGACTCGCGCAAATCAAATCGTTGTTTGAACATTGGATGGTCATTTATTCAAAGATTAATTAATTGGATTAGATTGATTGAATAACGTGCTTTGTGTGAATACATGGATGTATTGTATGAATAATGTATATCGGATGGATATTAGATGGGTGAGGGTAATTTTGGAAATTATTGTAATAAATTTAGAATTTATTAAATTGGACCTGCGTGTCCAACCTTTTATCTCTTGACTCTTTGTATTTCTCTTCTCACCAATTCCCCTTAATGTTAATGAGGTTTCTTTATTGTATTATGTAATTGGGTAGAAGTTAGAATATTGCTAGCGGGATAAAGGAAATGGAGAGATTTTTTCTAGGAACAATTTGTTAAATATCCATCCGCATATCATTATTATTTATTCCGCGGCTTATTATGCTTTTAGAATGCATGCTTAAGGGTGTATGATGAGACCTAATCAAAGATAATAAATTAGTAGCCAATTTACACGAAAAACCCTCAATCAAATATTAAGCGATTTCCTTCCATTGAGTGGTTCTCTCTCAAGATCCAAGATTGACATTGGTTTGTTGGCCAAAGTCAAGATCAATGTCCATCGCCGATGTGTTTGAACCACGAAAGCTTTGTTATATATCGCATTTTTTGGGCAGTTGTGACTTGTTGGCCAAAGTCAAGGTCACTTCTTGTTCATGGACATGGATTACGAAGCTTTCCCACTGTCAATGGGTCCCGCTTAACTAGAATCATTAAGCTTGTTGAGCCAAAGCCAAAGCTTAGTTGATTCAGAGGAAAAAGGTTAGGAAATATATTGGATATATTGACATATATATTGTATATATGTTTCGGACTTGGAGGTCCACCTGCCGGATCTAGGAATTGGATGGGATCCAATTGATCTTAGAGATCTACCTAGTTAAGTTTCATACAGCTTGTTGGCCAAAGTCAATGTTGTGTGTTATTTAACGGGATCCTACCCCACTAGGAAACTAGGTTTCCCGAGTACTCAACAGAGGGTTAGAGGCTCGCCGAAAAATAGTGGGAGTCCAGTATTGAATTTGCAATTTCGTTTAAATACATGCCAAATACGCGCTATCAAATTATTTTCGTCATTATATATTTATATTAGTTGGACTAATATTTTATTTTTTTCTTTTAACAGTTGGACGGTACCCGTAATCTTTAATTAAATAGTTAGTCTATTGCAATTAATATGGCCGAAAATATCAACGTTAGGGACCTTATAATGGGTGAAAATGTCTTTAATGTACAAACTTTCCTGACTGGGATATGAACCTCAGGATTGTTCTGGGGGCTGAGAAGATGCTCTATACGATAGAGAGACCTCTCGGGCCTAAGCCCGGAATTGAGCAGCCACTTGAGCTTGAGCTTTGGAAAACTCACAGTGATGACAACTCAACTGCTCAATCCTTCATGCTTGCTGTAATGACCCCACAATTTCGTCGTCAAAACAAGGGATTGGATCCCCACGAAATGATGTTGAAATTGAGGGACCTTCACCGATCTAACCTTAGATCGCATAAGTATGAATTGCAGAAGAAGCTATTTCGATCTTGAATTTCAGAGGGTACATCTGTCGAACACCATGTGTCACAGATGATTGTTGACATCGAACAGCTAGGTCAGCTAGGCATAACCTTTAAGGCTGAGACTTTCATAGATTTGATCTTACAGTCTCTTCCTGACAGCTGGAGCGGGTTTATCATGAACTATAATATGATGAACCAAGAGAAGACTTTTGGAGAGTTGATGGGAATGCTGAAAGAGGCAAAAAAGAGATTTTAAAGGGCAAGAATTGCGAGGCGCACTTCGCTTCGACATCTCAGAATGCCAAGGCTTGGCCGAAGGGTTATAGAGGTGTGAAGAAGAAGAAGAAGAAGAGAAAGGGCAAGGCCAAATCATCAAAGTCTTCTGGGAAGACAAATGACAAATCACAAGATGTCATCCTACAGTGTGGTAAACGGGGTCACTGGAAGCATGACTACCGTGAGTACAAGACGCACATGATGGAAGTGAAAGCGGGCATATCCATACTTAACAAGACTCGCATATCCATACTTTCAAAGATTGGATACTTAGACAGATTTGATCCAAATTCATATGGCGTCTGTGAATCTTGTTTATTAGGCAAAATGCCTAAAACACCTTTTAGCGGTAAATATGCACGTGCCACCGAATTGTTAGCCCTCGTTCATAGTGACGTATGTGTTCCCATGTCTAGCTAGGCTAGAGGTGGATATGAACACTTCGTAACCTTTACGGATGATGCATCGCGTTATGGTTATGTGTATCTTATGAGACACAAGTCGGAAACCTTTGAGAAATTCAAAGTGTTTCGACACGAAGTAGAAAAATAGACCGGCAAAAGTATAAAAACATTACGGTCGGACCGTGGTGGAGAATACTTAAGCAACGAGTTTCTCGATTACATGAAATAGTATGGTATTCTTTCACAGTGGACTCCTCCCGGAACACCTCAATTAAACGGTGTGTCCAAACGGAGAAACCGAACTTTGTTGGACATGGTAAGGTCTATGATGAGTCGCACTGAGCTACCAATTTCCTTCTGGGGATATGCATTGAACAGTGCAATACTTATTTTGAATAAGGTTCCGTCAAAGTCTGTTCAATAGACTCTATATGAAATATGGAAAGGAAAAAAAACGGGTTTCTCATTCCTGAAGATTTGGGGATGCTGGGCATACGTTAAACGTTTGGATGGTACCAAACTAGAACCCAAATCGGATAAGTGTCTATTTGTAGGTTATCCTAGGGAAACCAAAGGATATTACTTCTACCACCCACAAGAGAATAAGGTATTTGTTGCTCTACATGCGGTTTTCGTCGAAAAGGAATTCCTAAATGCAGTGGTAAGTGGGAGGAAAGTAGAACCCAATGAAAATTGGAGTTCATCAGGGATGAGACTGTACCACAATCTTCTTATACACAAGAACCGCGTAGATCGAAGCGAGTCAGAAAACAACCTAAGAGGTATGAGTTTCTGATCTCACATTACATAGATATTATTATTATTGAGGATAATGAGCCAGCTACGTATGAGGAAGCGATACAAGGTATCGACTCCGCTTTATGGCAAGATGCCATGAAGTCCGAAAAGGATTCCATGTATACCAACCAAGTTTGGACACTGGTTGATGCACTAGTTGGCGCAAAGCCTATTGGTTGTAAATGGGTATTCAAGAAGAAGACTGACATAGATGGCAATATACAAACATACAAAGCTAGGCTTGTAGCAAAAGGGTATCGTCAACGACATGGTGTCGACTATGATGAAACTTTTTCACTTGTTGCCATGATTAAATCCATTCGGATAATGCTTGCTATTGCTGCATATTTCGATTATGAAATATGGAAGATGGACGTCAAAACTGCTTTCCTTAACGGAAACCTTTTGGATGATGTTTATATGCAACAGCCTGATGGTTTTGTCTTACCAAAACATGCAAACAAGGTTTGCAAGTTAAATCGATCCATTTATGGATTGAAGCAATCATCACGTTCTTGGAACTAACATTTTGATGAGATAATAAAAGAATTTGATTTCGTTCAAAATGAGGATGATCCTTGTGTATATAAGAAGGTTAGTGGGAGCGCACTGAAATTCATTGTCCTTTACGTTGATGATGTATTGCTTATTGGCAATGACATTCCCATGCTACAATCGTTGAAAGCTTTGCTTTCATTAAAATTCTACATGAAAGATCTGGGAGAAGCGACTTTTATTCTAGGAATAAGGATCTACCGGGATAGATCTAGAAAGCTGCTTGGAGTCTCCCAGAGCTCGTACATTGACAAAGTATTGAAAAGATTCAACTTGGATCAGTCTAAGATGGGACTGTTGCCAGTGTCACATGATGTCTTTCTATCTAAGGACATGTGTCCTAAAACTCAAGATGAGAGAGACAACATGAGTCATATCTCGTTCACTTTTGCATTCGGATCGATCATGTATGCCATGATATGTACGCGACCTGATGTCTCGTATGTTTTAAGCATGTGTATTCGCTATCAGGCCGATCCAGGTGAGGGTCACTGGGTTGCGGTTAAGAACATCCTTAAGTATCTTAGACAAACTAAGGATGCTTTCTTAGTCTATGGAGATGGAGAACTTGAGGTAACTGGGTTTACCGATGCAAGTTTCCAAACCGATAAAGACGACTGTAAGTCACAATCCGGGTACATATTTTGTTTGAACAACATAGCAGTGAGCTAGAAATCTTCCAAGTAAGAGACTGTTGCCGATTCAACAACAGAAGCGGATATATCGCTGCAGCTGAGGCAGCAAAAGAGGCAGTTTGGATCCGTAAATTTCTAATTGGATTAGGAGTAGTTCCGTTAGCAGCTGAGCCCATTCCTTTGTATTGTGACAATAACGGGGCTATAGCGCAGGCTAAGGAACCGCGGTCTCATCAACGATCCAAGCATGTACTTCGACATTTCCATCTGATTCGTGAGATCATACATCATGGCGATGTGAAGATCGAAAGGTCCCATCAGATGACAACATTGCAGATCCGTTGACGAAGGCTATTTCTCAGCAAAAGTTTGAGCGACATGTACATAGTTCAGGTGTTAAATACTTGAGTGATTGGCTATAGGCCAAGTGGGAGATTGTTGGACAATTATGACCCATAGCATCACTATTTGTAAAAGACATTGTGGTTTTTATACAAATTAACTATGTGACAAAGGAAATTGCTATTTTATCATTTTGTAATTAGATTACTTGAATATATAAATGATAAAAGTCCTTATGATTAGTTCCGGATTAATAAGATATGAAGCAATATCAATTCACATAAGGTTTAATCATTAAATATCCTTAGTCGTAGTATTATCGAGATTGGACATCGATAATGCAGAATAGACTAGTATTGCACTTATGCGCATTATGGAAGCGTAACGATATAGTTCTCATATATTTAGGTATTGGATACTCATGCAAGTGTAATAGGAGGATCTGTTTGCTGATAGTCCGGAAACAGCTTCGCTCTGGATAGACCCCTCTGAATCCCATTGGTAGTATGACTATGTGTCTATGAGAATCCGAATCAGGGTAGGTGTATTTGGTCTTAACCTGAGACTTGCATTGCTAATACTTGCGATAATCAGTGCACTTTGGTTTTGGTCGTCCGGGACTTTAATAGGTTATGTGTATGCTTCTTCTGGGTTTATTGAGAATCGTAGTGTATTGGGTGTGATGTCAAGATGGAAGTATCACTTCAGTCATATGGAGATGATGATCACGCATGGATACAGAACTGATACTCTAATATGTTGCAACTTTCAGGATAATATGACAAGGTCATGATTATCCGATAAAAGTATGTGGCTCATTGTACCTAGTTCCGCCTCATACAGCGACAACATAAATATGCTCGGGTATGCTGAGTGAGAAATGAGGGGAGTGAGTTCATAGTAGCCCAAAAATGACAACCTAGTAGGAAACCTGAATTTATGCACATGGTTATATCTCACAGGGATACAATATGAAATATATAATGTCAACCCATACATTAAGAAAAAAGAGAGTTCCATAACATGCATGATGAGTTGACTAAAATCTGAAGGCATAGTGACATGCATGCATTATAAACCATCAAAAATAGAGGAAGATAATTAAATGCATAAACAAAATTTGAATTGTTTGTCATTCTTGTATGAAATACATGCATGCATGAACTTTAATGTGCTCAGTGAGTCTGTGTAGTGAAAGGATGGTGAGCAGGAATGGTTTAAAGCTGAAAAGACATATGGCTCATTACACCCGAGTTCCGCCTCATACACCAACAATAAGAGTATGATTGGGTATCCTAAGTGGGAAACAAGAGGAGTGAGTTCATAGTAGCTTAAGGCTGACAATCTAGTAGGAAACCTGAATTCCTGCACATGGTTGTATCTCACAGGATATAAGATGATATATATAATGTCAACCTATGCATCAAGAAAAACAAAAATTCATAACATGCATGATGGGTTGACGATATTTTTAAGGCTGCATGTCATTTTTCATCATTGAATCATTGAACCATTTTGGAAAAATGTGTTGTGCCATGTACTCGGGAAGTCAGAAATCAGCCTCATTAGCATTTTCATGCAAAGCATGCATAACAAATGAAATTATAAAAATATGGTTTCCCATTGATCACATGAGCACAACACATGTGCGATAGGGGAGCATGTATAGACATTGTATTTTTACGCATAGCCCATTGACGAGTCTTTTGGGGGTACTACCTAAAGGTTTCGAACTTGCAAGGATATATGTCGCAAGAGAAGGGAACTCCAGTGAATTCAGAAAATAGCCAAGTCCAGCCAGACATCACTTATGTTCGGTCAATCTTTTTCTCATCCCATAATATCCGATCAAATATATATTGAAAGCCCTAAATTTGGCAGGACATATGAAAGGCTGTTAGTGAGTGTGCAGATTGTCAATCGCTGAAATCATGGGTCTGATTAATTTTTGGTTGGACATATATTCAAAATAAATATCTGGCCGGATATATATCAAGCTGTCAGCGAGTGTACATATTATCAATTACTGAATCCATGAGATCCGACTATATCCGGCTAGACATTATTTTGAAATAAATATCTGGATGGACATAGATTGAGTTGTAGCTGACAATGCAGATTGACAATCACTAGAATAATGAGGGGATTTGATTCCCCCTTCCCTTTTAAATCCAATCCAGGCACTATAAATTAGTACCCAAACTCTTCACAATGGGGGAATCCAAAAATCTTGGTAGAAAAGTCTTAGCTATGATGTGGATCCTAAGTTCTGTAAAACCTGAAACTCTAACATTTTAGAGAGATCAAGAGAGAAAAATAATGAACAAATCCGACAAAATCTCGAGAGTTTTCCTTTTCCGGCAAGCAATCCGTATCAGAGGTATTTCCGAGCTAATTACACTTAGGTACAACCTGAAGGCTCACTGATCTTTATTTACTGCATTTTACATTGCTGTTCTGACGCGTAGTATCTCCGGCCGGACTTGATCAATGTTTGGCCGGACATACACAACTATAAAAATATCAGACTATATTAGAAAAACATCCGACCGTATCTAGTTATTAATGTTTTCAACATGTTATTACTATTGTTCCTGCCTTATATTCACTTTTATTATTACCATGTTATTTCTAGCCTATTACTGTAGCACTGCATCTTTCTGCGTTTGTTATCTATCTGGTTCATGTAAAATGTACGGCCAGACTCATGATATATCTGGTTGACAAACTCATAGAGTGGTTCTTTACTCCATAATATAAGTGTCTTGAAATATTAAATAACCATGTAAGTCCGGGGTCGATCCACAGAGAAGAAATTTTGTAAAATAAAATAATAATTCGAGTGAAAATATAAAGATTGAATTGTTTGAAGTGATGATAATTTTGAATTGGACTGCAATAATAAAATAAAATGCTAAGGCTAGTGGATCCACTTTTAATATTCAAATATAGAGAAATCTTACTTATAATATATAAATTGTCATTATTACCCAGTTAATTTATTTCAGCAAATTAATTATGCTAAAACTTATAAAATCAGCCATAAAAGAGGTGATAACATTTCTCTATAACAAGTCCAGTTAGGTACTCATTATGCCAAATAAATAAAACCAGTCATATATGCGGTAACAAAGTTTACTAATAATTAATCCAGATTTAAATTAAATATTAGTCTTTAAATTACAATTCATATATTATAATATAAGTAAGAATAATCTATATTTTCATATTAAGAGCTTCACTCTTTACCCCAACAATATGAAACAATATACTATCGGTTTGAATAAAACTTGCATCATTTTATTATTGGAAAAAAAGAAATTACAACAAAGCTTAAAAAATTAAAACACACAAGAGCTGAAACTCCACAAATGTTTGTAGAAAACTATGGAATTGAACTGATTTTCTAAGGTGCTAAGGATCAGCACCCTCCATGCAAATAAAATTGCATGATATATATATATATATATATATATATATATATATATATTTGTTTTGTTTTGTTTATTTTTATTTTTCTCTTTGATAATTACATATAACACATTTTGGATTTGTCATCAATTTCGGCCTTCCAAACTTCAGTACTAGAAAATCTTATCATCAAAGTTGTAGATAATTGAGTCTTCTTTCATTTGGAACTAGAATCGTCTCAATCTGATATCGGAGTAAAATGTTATGGTCAAATACAAAAATTGTGCAAAGTTGGAATTTCTAAAATTGTACACTGTTAAAACGCCTTTTTAAGTTTCTAGCCTCCATAATCCAAATGTCATGTCCATTTTTCAAGTTATGCATCCAAAGTCTTATTTCACTTACATAATAAATAAAAAGCACAATAAAAATATATAAAACATAAATTTAATTATTATTTCATAAATGTGCTAAGGGGATTAATGAAACTATAAGTTAAGATTATTACTCTCTCTTTATTAAATGTATACTTTTTAGTATCAATCACACCCCCAACCAAATTATTAATAGTCCATAGTAATGTAAGCGAAAACTAAAAAGACAAATTCTTATCCAAGTTAGTAATTATTTTATTTCTTTTTAAATTATCAAATAAATAAATTCTCCTGTACTTTTTACCCTTCTTCCTTACACCAATAAGAGAAAGTATCAATAAATTCATTGTGCCCACAATATTCATTGGTCATGTTGAAAAGAAAGTATATTTTATCTTAAAGGTATATCAGAATTCACACCTTTTGGCAATGACATTTTATTTATATACAAAGAATAGTTTTTTTTAATAATAACACATCTTTAACCCTTGTAATGAGCTTTGTGCCATTGACTCCCAAACTAGTTGATTTTAGGGCACTAAGTGTTAAGACACCCCTACAGACTTAATTACTAGTATCTTAGATTTCAAAAAGAAGAAGTTTATGAATTCTTTAAGCTTTCTCTTTAACCCATGTAATGAGCTTTGGGCTAGTGACTCCAAGACCAGTTGGCCATAAGACACTAAGTGTTAAAATATCGTTATGACTTAATTGCTTGAGTTAGAGAGTTTACAAAATCGAACTTATTCACAAACATATTTCTGCTTGCTGAGACAAGATACTGTTTACTAAGTAAAAGCTTGATTATTATCATTTTTTTAAAACTAACTCAAGCCATATCGTTTTATGCGAACAATCACTGCTTGCTGAGGCAAGATGTACAGTTACTAAGTATAAGTTTAGTTAGTTTTATTTTGAATAAAAATATTAATTCCACTACCTTTAGGTGCTACCTCCAACAAACTAGAGAAGTGAATATTATAAAATTTTCACTTACAATCCCTGATCATATGTTACAGTGTATGTTGATAATACCTATCAAATGAGCATATGAAGATCAAATTTAATCAATATTATGGAGAATTCACAAATTTAAATGATTAAAAAAATGAACAAAAATAACTTGTTACAAAATACAATGAGATGCGACTCAAGAGTGAAAACTCCTTACACTACCATCTCTGAACAATAATTCCACTTGGTTAGTCAAAAATTTGTTTTGGTTTATGTGTATTTTTTAAATAAAAACACAAAATAAATTTTTTTCAAAAAAACAACAACAAAACAAAAACAACAATACAAAAATAAAAATAATTTTTTTTACAAAAAGGAAAACATAAAAAACGAAAACTATCTAGTCAACAATCCACTCCCCCCAATTAAATTGAGACATTGTCCCCAATGTCTAAATAAAAAGAAGTAGAGTTTAGAAGACATCACTTGGTTAATATGGAAAAGACAATTGAGTCAACAACATTACTATTTAACCCAAAAATTTACATATTAATATTCAAGTCCACTCTACACTTCTTCCCACAATTGTTATTTGACCAATCCAACTTGGAAAGAATTGAGTCGATTTTTGGTTTATAGGCTAACAGTCGGTCGATTAATTCAGTAGCTGTTCCTACAGTAAGAAAAATATCTTTTGCCAGTTTTGAAATGAACCGATTCTTTTAACATCATCAAGAAATACTAAAAGAAAATCGAAAAAATGATCTAACATGTTTTCAGTGAATGTTCACATTTGCACATGACGCAACTGTGAATATTTCTTCCAACATGCCCAGCCCACTTGGTAAAGCAATAAAAGCGTCAGCTTGATTAATCATTTCAATGAGTCTTTAAGACTTACATGAGACAATGTATTATTCTTCATTTGATTTTCCGATGAAATATCCGCCTGCCAAAATTCTTGGGATGATTCCTAAAACCTGACTGCCTCCTTCTTGCACGGTCTTTGAAACACATCCCATCAGTCCGAGATTGCCACCGTCATATACTAAGTGTATGTTTCTTTCTGTCACAACTCTACCCAATTTTTTTGCATCCTCAACAAATTCTGGTTTAGTACTAGAGATAGTTCCACAAAATAAACATATATTCGTGACTCGTCACCTTAAAGTTTTCTCCATTTTTACTCTCTCTTATTTGGATGTATCGAAAAGAGAAATGACGAGTTGTTTTCATGGATCTTGAAAAAGGGTGAGTAATAAAAGGACTAGTACCTGCAAAATGATAATTATCAAATGAATAATAAAATAGATCGTGAAAGTCAAAAATTTTATATACTGTCGGGAAAATTAAAGTACAGGAAATCAAAACAATAAATTAAAGTAAATCAAAAAAGTAATTTAAAGTAAAGGATATCAAAGCAATAAATTGAAACAATATGTACTGTTAGTTGTGATTGTGGCTCACATCTTCCTCTGGTTTTACGTCTAATAACGACTTGAACGCCCTCTATGGGTCGGGGATATGCTTCCCATCCAATTTTCTTGTCAGGTTCTCGAGACTGTATTATTGTATTTCTTTTTGAAATTGTGTTTGCAAATTGTGAATCACTCGATGAACATGTCCACTGGGATGCATCTCAAGAGTCAATGATATATCATCTAAAGACTCCTTACTCAAGCCATCTCTAATGAATTCAATTTTGTCTTCTCAATTGTTAGAAACCATTCCTAAAGAACTTCCAGCGTGCACATTTATAACAAACACCTAATTTTTTGGCTCTTCGTTTCTTAACATAGGTGCTTTTCCCTAAACCAGGCATGTAAGAAATGAAAGAGTCAGATGACTCACCTGCCAAGCGAACCCTTGCTTCAATTACCCAACGAATATCACTAAAAATACCATGGATCATAAGAAGCCTCCTTCTTTCGTTGCGTGCTTTGTAAATTTTCATAAGAGCATTTTTGGGGAGAGAAGGAAAATGATTATGGAGTGTTGCGAGAGTTTATTCCATTACTTGATTATATGATATCAATAATTTTAGGAAACTGAAAGAACAGACTTAGAGTCACATAGTACTTTTATCCGCTATTTAACTGGAGTGCAAGACTCTGACAAAAAAAAATACTACAAAACTCAAGAAAAAATGAAAATTAGATAAATATAAAAGAAAAGAAAAGAAAATAACACCTCATAATACATCAATCATAATACACTGGGTTTGAAGGGAAAAAGATTCTTGAAAATTTGAATAGTCCAAAAATGATTTCGGACGTTGGCCATTTACATTAAATACATCACTATCCCTAGGATTCTCAATGTCAACAGCTCCATATGGGTAAACGTGCTTCACAATAAATGAGCCACTCCATTTGGATTTCAATTTTCTAGGAAATAAATGAAGAAGAGAATTATAAAATAAAACTTTTGACCAATTTCAAATATTTTTCGTGAAATTTGATTATCATGAAAAGCTTTAGTTTTAGCTTTAAGAGTTTTTGAATTCTCATATGAATCATTCCTTAACTATTCAAGTTTATTTAATTGCAGTTTACGTTCAGGAGTAGCGTTTTCAAGGTTTGAGTTAAATGCTTTAATAGCCCAACATGCCTTATTCTCAAGTTCTACAAGAAAATGACAAGGTTTTCCATAAACTAGATCATAATGAGATAATTCCAAAGATTTTTTGAAAGCTGTTCAATATGCCCAAAGTGCTTTAGTCAGTCGAAGAGACCAATCTTTGTGATTTGGGTTGACCATTTTTTTCCAAAATTTATTTGATTTTCCTATTTGCTAGTTCAACTTGACCATTTGTCTGAGGGTGATAGGAGGTGGAAATTTTATGTGTAATTCCATATTTTTCATAAAAGACTCAGAAGGCTTGTTACAAAAGTATTTACCTCCATAAGTTATAATGGCACGAGGGATTCCAAATCGACTTAAAATATTTTCTTTTAAAAATTTAATCATAGTTTTGTGATCATTGTTTCGACAAGGAATCGCCTCAATCCATTTTGAAACATAATCAACTGTAAATAAGATATATAAAAATCCAAAAGATGGTAGAAATGGACCAATGAAATATACTCCCCAATAATCAAAGATTTGATTATTTGTTTATTTACAGCTTTATGTATTTAATTTTTTATTTTACGCAATAGTACTTTCTTTACTTTACTTTTCAATCTTTATTTTTAATGTTCAGTATGAGGAGGTAACTCCCCTCTGCTGGGGTTAAAGGTTAAGCTTTTATTAATAATATTTAGATTAATCTCCCTTAGTTATAATATATAAACTATTTAAAACCTGACTTAATGGGATACTGCCTTTATGGTCGGTTGGACTTAATTAAAATGAATTTAACTTGAATAAATTGGATATCGCCTTTATGGTCGGTTGGAATTAATCATAAATCAGACTTAATCAGGATACCGCCTTTATGGTCGGTTGGTAATGTCATGCAATGTTTATATATTATAATAAGGGAGATATATAAAATAGAAGTAATAAAAGTGGATCATCTAATCCCAACATTTTCTTTATTGTTTCTTTTATCTTTTTAATTTCCAGTTTTACATTATGTCATTTTCTTTATTTATGTTTTTACTAGTCCTAGATATGTGTTATAACTAAATAACATATCTTGGGTTATGATGAATTACAATATCACCGACTTATAAGGGTTATTTTATAGTTTGGGTAATATAAAGGTTTATTTATTGAGCCTTAAGCTTAATGCTTCTTGTTAACTGGCCATTAATAAGATTGATAAGGTAAACTTAAAATGAACTTTGAAAAAAGATTTTAGGTTTCAGCCTTAGACTCAATAGCTCACGATCTCACTTAAGGATAGATAACCTTAATAGATTTCCTTACAGAATAGGTATATACCTGTCAGATGGGGGTAGCCATAATTGGAACTTAATCTTAATGAATTCAGGTAACTTGGTTGACATAGAAATATGATTAATTGGGTTATACTGGATGTTTGTATCTGACCATCAGAAGAGGCTTTTGCATAAATTCGTGTTCCAGGATAATAAACCAATATATTGCATAAATGTGAGATAACCACTTCATCTTTAAAAGATATTAGAAGAATTCACAACCCTGGATAGTTTTATAATATTGAATTTTCCTTTCACTTACATTTGCATTGTTTTATTTACTTGTATTAGTTTAAAATCACCAACCAATCAAACAACCAATCTATTAGATACTCGTAAATATTTGGCTTCATAAATTAATAGCTTAGGAATTAATTCCTCGTGGGATCGATACATTTTATACTACTTGAGCGATACATGTGCTTGCGTTACGTGAGGGATTTCACCGATCAAGTTTTTTACGCCGTTGACAGAGACTTATTTATCTTTCACTATTAATTTTGAGGTTAGATATATTTACCTGTGTCTAATTTATTTTTACTTATTATTTCTATTTTCTTATGTTTCAGGTGTTGGGTTTCTATTAGGTCCCAAGGATCAAATCAAGCGATGAAACATATGTACGAATACTCAAAGAAGTTGCGGAATACTTACAATGATCGGTTGAGCGATGTGACAAACACAAAAAAAATCTTTGCTCCCTTGAAGCTCTCGGTTTTGACAGATTTTTGTGCTCCTCCAAATTCGGCCATGGTCCTCCATTAATGCTCCAAGCTCCAAGCTTTCGAATGGTGATTCCATGCTTATGAAATTAGTTCCCTATCTCCTTTGTATGTCCTCTATTGAGTGCTAGCTCTTGGTGATTTTTGCCATAAAATCAACATATTCTCCCTTGTAAACTCTCGGCATTTGCAAGCCAAAAGAGAAAGAAAAGTGGTCCAAGACCGTGAGAGAGGAGAGAGTGAGAGAGATGAAGATGTTGTAGGTTGTTTTGATTTTGGTATCTAATACACATTAAATGAATTCAAAATTCATTTACCAAAAAACCACTTTCAAAAAGTCAAGGCAATTAAAGCCACAACCACTTCCATCAACTATGCACATCAAAAGTGACTAGACATCACATCACTCAAAGTGACAAGTGATTTGACGCTTGATGTGACTTGTGGGCCGCACTTAAATTCGTAATGCGAGTGCGCCCGCAAACACTCCCGGGCTCGGGTTCACTAATTTCAAATTAACAAATTTTCCGTTGCGACGTAATTAAATAATTATGCCTAGCAAAATTACTATTCACGTCGCTAACGAATTAATTCTAAATTAACTCGTTCGCCCGAATTAAAATCTAATTTCAATTCCGCTTCGAAATCCAATTTCGTATAATATATCGAATAATTCCAAATTAATCGTTCTCTCTCTTTTAATAATATTTTATCCCAGATAAAATATCTCCGTAATTAATCCCAGATTAATTTTATCTCTCATCTAATTAATCCCAGATTAATAAAGTGCGAGTCATACGTCATCGGTGAATCTTCGGGAAGCGACCCATGAGATCCCCGGATATGTTGGCAGTAAATCTGGTCGTCGGACTATCCAAACACGTAAGTACCTAGTACTACGTTTTTACCGATTTACAAGACATGGTTGGCTTCTAGCAAATCATCATGCCTACCGAATTCTCCAGGAATATCCTTACAGGAATATGTGATCTATATCAGGCGTAATATACGTAGTATTGCGTATTTCGATCCAGCATCAGATATCACGTGCAAGGCCTGGGGCTGGAAATATGTCTGCCCCGTACGAAGCACATATCGGATCTCTGGTAACTAGTCTCTATAATCGGATAAACATGACCTAGTCATAATATCCCGATAGATGTAGCATATAAGAGAACAAGTTATGTATCCTATGTGATCATCATCTCCACTATGACTGTAGTGATACTTGTTGGACAATTATGACCCATAGTGTCACTATTTGTACAGATCACGGTGTTGTTGTACAAATTAACTATGTGACAAAGGAAATTACACTCTTATCATTTGTGATTAGATCACCTAGATATATAAATGATAGGAGGTCCCTGTGATTTGTTCCTGGATTGAGAATGATATGAGATAATATCAATCCACGAAGGATAAATCATTAAATATCCCTAGTCAGAGTATTATCAAGATTGGACATCGATAAATACGTAAGAGACTAGTATTACACTTGTTCGCGTTGTGAGGGCACAACGGTATAGTTCTCATATATTTGGGTATAGGATACTCATGCAAGTGTAATAAGAGGTTATGTTTTACCGTTGGTACGGGAAACAGCTTCGCTCTGGATAAGACCCCCTCAGAATTCCATTGGTAGTATGACTATGTGTCTATGGAAATCCGAAATCAGGGTAGGTGTATTTGGTCTTAACTTGAGACTTGCACCGCTAATGCATACGACAATCAATATACTTTGGTTGAGGTCGTCCAGGGCTTTAACCGGTTTCTGTGTACGCCAATTCTGGGTATATCGAGAATCATAGTGTGTTGGGTGTGATGTCAAGACGGAAGTGTCACTCCAGTCATATGGAGTTGATGATCGCATAGGGATACAGAAATGGTTCTCTATATAAGGTTGCAACCGTCGGGATAATATGACTTGGTCATGATTATCCGATTTTAAAGAGACTAGTTGCTCGTAATCTGATATATGCTTCGTACGGGGCAGCCATTGTACCAGCCCCAGGCCTCGCATGTGATCATCCGATACTGGATAGAAATACGCAATACTACGTATACTACGCCTGATACAGATCCTTTATTCCTGTAAGGATATTTCCGGAGAATTGGGTAGGCATGGCGCTTTGCTAGAGGCCAACCTTGTCTTGTAATTCGGTATAAACGTAGTACGAGGTACTAACGTGTTCGGATAGTCCGACGATCGAATTTACTACCAAAATATTTGGGGATCTCATGGGTCGCTTCCCAAAGATTCACCGATGACGTATGACTCGCACTTTTAATTAATCTAGGATTAATTAGATGAGAGGGAAAATTAATCTGGGATTAATTACGGAGATATTTTATCTAGGATAAAATATCTTTAAAGAGAGAGAACTATTAATTTGGAATTAATCGGTAAATTATTATATTTGATATATTAAACGAAATTGGATTTCGACGCAGAATTAAAATTAGATTTTAATTCGGGCGAGCGAATTAATTTTGAATTAATTCGTTTGCGACGTGAATAGTGACTTCGCTAGGCGTAATCATTTTATTACGACGGAACAGAAAAATCGTTAATTTGGAATTAGCGAACCCGAGCTCGGGATTATTTGCGAGCGCATTCTCATTTCGAATTCGAGTGCGGCACGCAAGTCAAATCAAGCGTCAAATCGCTAGTCGCATCTAGTGTCACATCAAGCGTCAAATCATGTCACTTTGAGTGATGTGACAATTGATTGATTGATGTGATTGATTGAGTGATGGATTGGTTGTTGGCATTAATGTTTGACTTTTTGAAAGCAAATATAAAGTAAATTAATTTTGGAAAATAAAGTGGGTATTAGATACACCTTTTCCAAATCCATCACAACTCTTCTTCTCTCCTTTGCTCTCTCATTTTCGCCCAATGGGCTGCTGTTTTCTTGCCACTAGTTTGGCAGTTCTGCCGAGAACCAAGAGAGAAAAATGGGAAGCAAAGTGTGATTTTGTGGCAAAATCGAGAGTGCTAGCACACTCTGGGATCAATGCGAAGGTGATAGGGAAGTCCACCAATGAGCCGGGAATCGTTTGACGAAGCTTGGAGCTCAAAAATTGGAGATGGAAAAGCATCACTGCCGTGAGCTGTGCAGTCCACTGCCAAGCAGATTTTCTATTTTTGTTCGTCTCCTCGTCGCTCAACCGACCGATGTAAGTATTCTGCGACTTCTCGAATGTATTCACTTATATTTCATGCTTGATTTTTGATCCTTATGACCCTTAGAATTGCTAACAATGGTATCTTGAGCTAGTTGAAGCATGAAAAATGTTAAGGTTTAAAATTTGGGTAAACTTGATTTTGAGCATGATTAATGAAATTGGATTGATTAGTATGCTTAAATGTGTTTGAATTAAGGATTGATTGGATCAATTTGTTGAAATTATGTTTGGAACATTTTTCCCCAAATTTCTTACCTTGGCCGAAAATGTGATGCCCTAAATGTCTTGGGATTTTTTTATTTTTGATTCATTGGATTAGTTGAAATCATTCGGGAATATGATTTAATGTCGATTGTGGAATTAATTGGATTGAATTCGAATGGGACATAAAATCCCCAAATTGCCAAGTATGTTACAAAGCATGAAATTGGGTAAAATGAATTTTAGCATGCAATTATGAAATTGGATGATGAAGTATGCTTGGATGTGTTTTAATTAATGATTGATTGGATCAATTTTATTAAAAATTGTTTGGAACAAATTTGCCCAATTTTTGGTGTTGGCCGAATGGTGCCCTAAATTTGATGTCTTGGAAATTTGATTTTTGATTCATTAGATGAGTTAGAATCATGTTGGGTATATTGATGTAATGTTTAATTGGATTCAATTGGATTGGATTTGCAATTTAACAAATAAACCCTATTGCCGAGACACAAAGTGAGCATGTAAATGGGTTTGATTTATGTTAAATTGTGTTGGACATAATTTAATAATGATGAGCATGATTAATGAGCCTAATTTGTGTTTTGGAAATAATGACTTGGGTGATTAATTATGTTAATGCACTTTGATTAATTAAATTGTAAAATTGGATTTTAGTGATTTAGTTAATTGGGCCTTAAATTGGATTTGGGCTTGTTGTGTTGTAATTGGGCTAATTGGGCTTGGTTGTACCAAGTTAGGTTTAGGCCAAATGGATTGGATCCAATTGGGCCCAAAACCGCCTCCATAAAGCCATAATGCGACTTAATGGACCTTTAAAGTTTAATTGGGCCTAATGGGCCTAAATTGATTTCTGGGCATATGGGGTAACTCCCGGATTGGACTTTGGTTATTGGGTTTGACCCGAGTTGACCAAAAGTCCACGCCTCGAGAAATTAATTAAATGCCCATTGGACTTTAATTAAATTAACGTTGGACGTTAATCGGGCTTTGAGACCCGTCGTGATTAAATTTGGAATTTAAGTCATAAAGGTTCGTAAATAAAATGTAATATTTAATTTGGAATTAAATGGCGAATTAGAATTAAATACAAATTGAATTGGATTTAATTATGTAGTTTAATTTAATTCGAGAATTCATACTTTGAGTACTTATTCGCAAAAACGAGTTTGACTCGAACAAAATCAAATCGTTGTTTGAACATTGGATGATCACTAATTATCAGATTAATTAATTGGATTAGATTGATTGATAACATGCTTGTTTGAATACATTGTTGCGATGCATGAATAATGTATATCAGATGGATATTAGATGGGTGTGACAATTTTAGAAATTATGTAATAAATTTGATTTATTAATTGGACCTGCGTGTCCAGCCTTATCACCTCATATTCTTTGTATTCTCTTCTCACCTATTCCCCTCAATGTTAATGAGGTTTCTTTAGAAGTGTAGTGTAACGGGTAGAAGTAATACATGTGCTAGCTGGAGAGACAAATGGAGAGATTTGATCTAGGATCAATGTGTAAAGTATCCATCCGCATATCATTATTATTTTTCATATGCGCTTTATTATGTGTTTAGAATGCATATTTAAGGGTGTATGGTGATGAGACCTTAACAAATATAATAAATTGGTTGCCAATTTGCATGCGAAAAACCCTCAAATAATATTAAGCGTCTTTCCTTCCATTGAGTGATTCTTGCTCAAGATCTAAGACGGCATTGGCTTGTTGGCCAAAGTCAAGGCCTTTGTCCGTCGAGGATGTGTTTGAATCACGAGAGCTTTGTTCCATGTCAGTGTCTTGTCCAAGTTTTGGTTTGTTGGCATTGATTACGAAGCTTTCCATGGTCAATGGGTCGCGCTTGACTGGGATCACTAAGTTTGTTGTGCCAAAGCCAAGGCTTAGTTGATTCAGAGGAAAAAGGTTAGGTAATACATTGGATGTATTGGCATATATAAGATTTATGTTTAGGACTTGGATGTCCGCCTACTGGATCTAGGAATTGGATTGGATGCAATTGATCTTAGAGATCTACCTAGTTAATTATCATACAATTTGTTGGCCAAAGTCAAGATTGTGTGATATTTAACGGGATACTTGTTGAGTTTCAATGAAGTCCCAAGATCATAAATCATGCATAAAAACGAGTGAATACACATCAAAGGAGGTGCGGAATAAACTCACATTGAACGGGTTTTGATGAAATGAAGAACAAGTTGCGTTTTTACCTCCCTCCAAGCTCGGCAATAGCTTCCTCATGCAGTGGACTGCTCGGTTGGGGGCTGTTTGAGGCTCCAATAATCGGCCATGGAAGACTCCATGGAAGCTCCAAGCTTCAAGCTTTCCAAGCTCACAAATTCGTTTCCCTATCACCATAATATAACCAATGTGTGTGCTAGCACTACTCTTCTTCATTTGCTTCTCAAAATTTCGGTCAAACCAGAAATTTTTGGAGAAGAAATCGGCAGTGAAGCCGTGAATGAGAGGAGAAGAAAAGAGAGGGAAAAGAAAAAGACCGTATGTCTTGCATGTCTTGCTTGTGAGAGAGAGAATATAAAGCTTTAATATATATGTTTATTATATTTACCAAGTAAATTAAATAAAACATATATATATTACTTTAATTCAAATGTCAAAAAGTAAAAGCAAATGTTGCTTTTTCAACTTCTACATCAATCACTCAAATCAAGTGACAACATGTCATATCACTCAAAGTGACATTTGATTTGACGCTTGATGTGACTAGCGATTTGACGTACGATTTGACTTGCGTGCCGCACTCGAATTCGAAATGCGAATGCGCTCGCAAATAATCCCGGGCTCGGGTTCGCTAATTCCAAATTAACGAATTTTCCGTCGCGTCGTAATTAAATGATTACGCCTAGCGAAATCACTATTCACGTCGCTAACGAATTAATTCTAAATTAATCCGTTCGCCCGAATTAAAATCTAATTTTAATTCCGCGTCGAAATCCAATTTCTAATAATATATCAAATATATTATTTTATCGATTAATTCCAAATTAATCGTTCTCTCTCTTTAATTAATATTTTATCCCATATAAAATATCTCCGCAATTAATCCAGATTAATTTTCTCTCTCTTCTAATTAATCCTAGATCAATTAAGTGCGAGTTATACATCATCGGTGAATCTTCAGGAAGCGACCCATGAGATCTCCGGATATGTTGGCAGTAAATACGGTCGTCGGATTATCCGAACACTTAAGTACCTCGTACTACGTTTTTACCGATTTACAAGACAAGGTTGGCTTCTAGCAAAGCGCCATGCCTACCAATTCTCCAGAAATATTCTTACAGGAATATATAGATCTGTATCAAGCGTAGTATACCGTAGTATTGTGCATATCGACCCAGTATCGGATAGTCACGTGCTAGGGCTGGGGCTGGATAAGTGTCTGCCCCGTCCGAAGCATATGTCGGATGTCTGGTAACTAGTCTCTATAATCGGATATTCATGACCTGGTCACAATATCATGATTAGTTGCGCAACACTTAAGAGCACTAATACCATATCCTGCGTGACATCATCTCCAATATGACTGAAGTGATACTTCCGTCTTGACATCACACCCAATACACTACGACTCTCTGATAAACCCAGAAGTGGTGTACGCAGAACCGGTTAAAGCCCTATACCACCAAGACCAAAGTCTATCCAGAGCGAAGCTGTTTCCGTACCATCGGTGAAACACGACCTCCTATCGCACTTGCATAAGTATCCAATACTTATATATATGAGAACTATGTCGTTGTGCCCTCACAACGCGCATAAGTGCAATACTAGCCTATTCCGCATTATCGATGTCCTGTCTCGATAATACTCCGGCTAGGGATATTTAATGATTAATCCTTCGGGGATTGATACTGTCTCATATCATTCTCAATCCAGGAACTAATCATATGGACCTCTCTTCATTTATATACTTTATGGTGATCTAATCACAAATGATGAGAGTGCAATTTCCTTGTCACATAGTTAATTTGTACAACAACACCGTGATCTATACAAATAGTGACGCTATGGGTCATTTTGTCCAACAATCTCCCACTTGGCACATAGCCAGTCACTCGAGTGTCTAACACCCGAACTATGTACGGTTCGCTCAAATTGCTGAGGAAGGTTTTCGTCAGCGGATTTACGTAATTGTCTTCTGACGCGATTTATACGATCATCACATCGCCACGATGTATGATCCGAACGAATCAGATGATATAGAAGTATATATCCGGATCATCGATGAGACCTTTAATTCCTTAGCCTGTGCTGACGCCTAGCTCAGCTGCTAAAAGAACTATATCTAATTTAATTAGATTTATTATCGATCCAAATGGCTTCTATTGCTGCCTCAGCTGCAGCAATAATCCGCATTTGTTGTTAATTCGGCAACAGTTATCTTGCTCGGAATATTTCCAGCTCACTGTCCCAGTGTTCAAACTTTTATAGTACCGAAGTATTTACCGGTTTGGAAACTTGCAGCAGTGATCCTAGTCACTTCAAGTTCTCCATCTCCATAGTTTAAGACAACATCTTTTAGTTCTCTCAGATACTAAAGATGTTCTTAATCTTCAATCCAGTGACTATCACTTGGATTGACCGATTGTGACTCCATATGCTCGAAGCGTATGAGACACCAATACAAGTACATTTTAAATGTACAATTTCCAGAGTGTTAACAACTCTAAATCTATCCCTGTAGATCTTTATTCCTTGAATAAAGGTTGTTGCTCCCCAAAATTCTACGGAGAATTTCTATGAAAGCCAAGCTTTCACCGATTGTTTTATGGGAATTTAATTATCAGTGCTCTCCCACTACCTCCTTATATACACAAGAATCATTTCGTTTTGAGTAATCAATAAACTCCATTATGATTACATCAAAACGATAATTCCTAGAACCTATGCTTGCTTCAATCCAAACATGGATCGAATAACCTGCAAACCTTGTTTGTCGGTTATACAAAATCGTCAGGATGTTGTAAGCATCCTCCAAAAGGTTTCCTTTTCAGGAAAGCGATTTTGATCTGCAACTGACACATTTCATAAATGAAATATGCAGTTACAACAAGCATCTTCAAAATGGATTTACCATGGCAACAGGTAAAAGGTTGAATCGTTATTAACACAATGTTGATAACGATACCTTTCCGTCAAAAGCCCAGTTTTGTACGTTGGTATGTTGCCTTCCATGTATGTCTTCCTTGAAGACGTTTAATGTACCAATAGGCACAATGCCTTGTGGTACAACAACTAGTATCCAAAATAGTTGTTATACATGGAATCCATTTCGGACTCATGGCACTTGCCATAATAGGGAGTCGATACCTCGTATCACTTCCTCAATACGTAGTCGGTGGATATACCTTCATAAGATTGACATCTTTATGAGGTTAGATCAGAAACCCATAACCTAGGTTGTTTTCTGACTCTATCCGATCTACTCAGTTCTTGTGTATTCTAAGATTAATGGTACAGTTCATCATTGATGAACTATTGTGTTCCATTAAGGACTTCGTGCCTAGAACAGTATTACTCCGATTTTCATCGAGTATCACTATCCTCCCCCTGACCACTGCATATCGGTATTCCTCTCAGGAAAAACCGTATGGTGAGCAACAATCACATTGTTCTCATGTGAGATTTACAAGTACTATACTTAAGGTTTCCCTTAGGATAACCGATATTGGCACTTATCCAATTTGGGTCCTAGTTTGGTATCATCCAAACGTTATGCCTGGCATACCCAAATTATCAGGAATGAGAAACCTTGTTTCTACCCTGTTCATATCCTATATGACATCTGTCAAACAGATTTATATGGAACCTTATTCTAAATAAGTTATTGCACTGTTAAAAACTTATCCGTTGAAGGAAATGGTAGCTTAGAGCGACTCTTGATTAATCTTATCATGTCTAACATGATTCGGTTAATCCGTTCGGACACACCGTCACTTTGACGTGTTCCGGGAGGAGTCCTCATTTGAAAGAATACTATACTCTTTCAAGTACATATGAAACTTACTGCTTAAGTATTTTCCAATACGGTCTTACCGTGGCGGCATAATACTATAGCCGATCTGTTTGTCTATTTCGTGTAGAAACTCTAAAAGTTTCCGATTTGTGTTCTTCAAAAGAAACACATAACCATAACGTGATGCCACATCCGTTTAAGGTCATGAAATATTCATGTTCACATCTAGCCTAGCTAGATATGGGCCCACTAACTTCACCATGAATATGGCTAACAGATCGGTGGCACTTATACTATTACCAAGTAAATAGTATTTTAGGTACTTTACCTAATAAACTAGATTCGCAGACCTTATTTGAATAGTCAAATCAGTCCTAGTACCACACTCTTCAAAAGTGTGGATATACGAGTCTCGTTAAATTGTGTCCTAGACAACAATGCCACAAATAAGTCTCTATTGATCAAATCAATTTGAGCTATTTATTTGTCATTTTATATGTTTGAGATTTTATTTATATTCAAAATATAAATTCTGTTATTTACATCTAATGTATTTTCTCAGTATCATCTTTATATAATAAAACACTTAGTGTTCTATAATATAAGGGTTTTATCTGCAACGGATTAAACACTGATATAGAGATAATGTCTCTAGTCAAACTAGTTACATTATAATAGTTCCTAATTTAAGTACACACCCGAAGGGTAGTTCCTAAAGTTAGGTACCTACGGTCGAAACAGCGACTTTCGTCCCGTTTCCGATTCGCAGAGAATCTCGGCTTGAAGTCAGTATCCAGCTCATAGCGGATTCTGAACATCAATACATATATTTTATGTACCACACTAAGTATTTAAAATCCAATTTCAATATTAGTTGTGAACATAACTAAG
>SKCR01054381.1:0-29743 GCA_019454045.1 Zanthoxylum bungeanum | reverse complement strand
TTGTATGAAATAAGAAGATTAAATATAGATAAAGGAAGATCCAAAAAAGAAACATAAAGTGACATCTTTCAGTCGCATAATAGGATCACCAAAAAGGATTCTTCATTGGCAATATAGTGAATAATCTGAAAATGCCAACCTTGATAGGGTACTTGATTTCCCCTCGTTGATTAGTCATCTTTACTGCTTGAACTGCATCCACAACCTAGACAGAGATTGAAACATCAAATATGTTGATATAAAATACCAGAAGGTAAAGATTAATGTTCTCCTTTTTCTGGCTAAGATAAGACAAAGATAGATGCTGCAGGAATAAAACTCAGTGTTGTACGGGAGCATCCAAATACAACAAAGTGAAAAACAAGATAACAAGGTTTGAGAGCAACGTGAATCAATCCTTATGAAAATCCAAATTTTTGGGAGAAAAAGCATACCAAATTGGCAAAGAAGTCGCTGTCGCCACCAATCAACTTCGAGGACATACTTGTCTTGGCACAGTTTACCAAAGAATCTTTTCCAAGCTTTTCAACCTGTAAAAAGAGACCAAGAAAGGCACTATAATCAATGAAACTGACACCAGATGCACAACTTTCAAAAGTATACATCAGTGTTTGACAACTTATCAAGGATAGATTGACTACTAAAGACTTACCTTCACTGCCAATTTTTCTTCAACATATTTGCATGCTTCCCTCATTGCAAGCTGTCCATATAATCAAATAATGAGGAAATATTGAGGATCAATCTATGATGTAAAGGACGAGTTAAATAAGAGTCACTCACTCTGTATCCACTGATAATAGATGTTGGGTGAATCTTATTCCTCACCAGATCATTTGCCCTCTGCAATAAGTATGATCAAATCTGAGATTATAAAATGCTCCCATATCATAGATTTCCTACTAATATAGTAATATAGACGAGTTTAAGGCTGCGAATTGTAGAAAAGTATCAGCATCTAAAAACACTCCAGCTTCAATTACCTTCAGCAACTCTGCAGCGACAATAACCACAGATGTTGTTCCATCTCCAACTTCCCGGTCTTGAAGCTCAGCCAACTCCACAAGTACCTGTAACCTCAGAAAACAAGAATCAAACACAGGGAATGGCGTAAGAGATAAGAATCGTAGCCAACATATACACACAACTGTAAAGAGATATAAAAAAGAGAAAAATGTAAGTATATCCACCTTGGCAGCTGGATGCTCAACTTCTAACATCTTGAGAATTGTAGCACCGTCATTAGTAATTGTTACATCACCAATATCATCAACAAGCATCTGCAATTAAATGACAAAAAACAGAAGCATCAGGAAAAGTAAACAATTTGGATTGAACCAGGAACTTAAATTTTCTTCCCCTTTCCTAAAAATTTAGAAGCAACATTATGCAACACCGAAGCATCCGCAACAATGAAATCCATTTCATGATGGTCAAATTGGGGCAAAATATAAATTAAAGGAAAAGAATTATACATTTTCTTAATGATTCTACAAATTCACCGAGCTCAACCATGCTATTGACAGCTCTCGTGTTTCCAAAACTAAATTCAATTTGCATTTTCCACCATACTTATAAAGCACAGAGTGAAATGAAGTTTTAAAGAAATGAAGATACCTTGTCGAGTCCAACAGGTCCGAGTGACGATTTAACAATGTTAGCAACTGCTTGACACGCCATCACTACACACAAATGAACAAAAACACACAACAAACCGTCAAAGCAAACGAAAATGATGAGCAAAAAAAAAAATGCCCAAAAAAAAAAATTTGTTCGATGTTGAAAAGAGAGTACCGTTTTGAGTGCGAACGTCTTGGCCGGATTGGCGATCGCCAAAAATATCAAGCGTTTGCGATGAAATAGCCATTTCTAGTCTAAGTCGCGAAATAGTAAACCCTAGATCGGGTCTGTGTTAGTGAGTAGAGTGAGAGAGGAACTAAAAATTACAGAATGTCTCTGCAAAGTTCAAAAAGACGAAAGGGTTTCTAGAGACGACGCCCTATTTTATCTTTCAGTATTGAAGGGTATTTTAGTAATTTACCGAAAATTTTAAAAATACCTTTTTTTCCCTCAAAAAAATCATATAAAATGAGATAATGAAAAGCTGCACGTGAGTTGCACGTTCTCTCTCAGGTTACCTAAACAATTTAATCGAAAATTAGTAAATCGTTTCAAGAGACTATTAATCAGAAATAATTGGTGATTAATCAGAAATTAATTAGGAATGTTATAGTTGATATTTTTCATGGTTGAGAATAAAAAAAAATTAATTCTCTCTCAAAATTCTCTAAAAATCACTAAAAAATCATTCAAACTAAAAATTGATAAATAATTTAAGAGTTTTATTATCTATGTAATAATTAGTTTAAATTAAAATGTATTTTTTTAATCATTTTTAATATAATCCTTTTATTTTTCATATAAAATCATCAATTAAAAATCTTAAAAGATATCAAAATATTAAAAAAATATATATATTAAAAGGTGAAATCGTGCGATTTTTGAGATATTGTAAGTCGGAAATCAGCCGATTAATTGGTCAAAATCACCCCTATGTCGGTATCAATTTAAATCGGACAAAATCAACCAGGTCAAATCATTCAAATAACGATTTACGATTAATCAACGATTAAATAAAACAGGTTCAAACCATAACAACCAATTTTATCTAAAGTGTGTTTTTTTTTTTTTTTTTTTTATGTTGAGAAGTGGTTTTTTTTCAAAGGTTCATAAATGTTACATTTAAAAGTTAATTATCATATTAATCCGAAAATTAATGAGATAATTTTAATTTATTACGATGTTTTAGATACATCACTTTGACAACTATGCCAATTAAAGAGAGAATTTAAAATAAAGTTTCCAAATGCAGACAGCTATTGAAATAAAAGATGCTAAAAATTGCAGACAGCTAAAGTTCTTAACATTCTTAAATTTTCTTGCAAGCCAAACATTGCTCATGCAAGCAAGAATCTTGATAATAGAATAATTGCAAAGAAGAGTGATGCTTATTATCAAATTAACTAAAATTAAAATGGAAATTGACTCTCTGTTTTATTTTCAATAGATTTATTATCCATTGTGGCATCAAATTCACAGTCAATTGAGGCACGAATAGGCCAATGCTTTCTCCTCAGCAAGCTCTTTGGCTGTTGCATCCATTTTTGCCCTTGAGAACTCATCTACCTTGAGACCTGCCATTTCAATAAAACAAGTTCCAAAATCAGTGATGAACGAGAACAGTCGCTCTCATTCAAATCCGAAATTTTTTTAATATGTGTCTTATAAATTAATGAAAATTTTGATTTGTTAATGAGATAATTTTGATTTGAACCCGTGAAAATAAAGATTATCTATAACACAAATTGAGCCTCATTTTCATGCTTATATGTTCATTCTGACAAATATAAAAATGGCTATGACAATTTGAACAAATACAAAACTTACCCTTAACAATGGACCATTCTCCTTTATCACAAGTTACTGGAAAAGAGTAGATAAGGCCTTCAGGGATACCATAAGATCCATCGGAATACACACCCATGGAGACCCATGTTCCCTGAAAAGAAGATACAAAGGAAAGAAAAATTCAGTGGAAGGACTGGATTCTACAAGATTAAATTTAAATTTTGTTCGCGATTATGAAAATCTACCTTGGGCGTCCCAAGAACCCAATCGCGGATATGATCACAAGCAGAACTTGCAGCAGAAAGTGCACTTGACTGCTTCCTAGCTTTGATGATAGCAGCACCACGCTGCTGCACAGTGGTGATGAACTCGGTATTCAACCTAAGAAAAACATATTAGAACTTGCCAACTTGGGTTATATATAGACTGCGGACATGGATTAATTCGAATATATTAAACAAAATATGACTAATAAGGTTACTGAAGGGGGGGTGGAAATCTTTCGCTACCAATTATCATCGGCAACAGCTTCTCTGACAGGCTTCTCTCCGCTGCTGCTGGTGTTCGCAGTTGCATGGTTGACATCAGGATACTGTGTGGAAGAATGATTACCCCATATGATAACATTCTTCACATCGCCAACATGAACCTTAAGCCTTTCGGAGATTTGACCCATGGCTCTGTTGTGATCAAGTCGTGTAAGACATGTAATGTTCTTCGCTGGGATTGAAGGTGCAAATTCTTTCAAAATGAGTGCATTGGTGTTTGCTGGGTTAGCCACCACTAACACCTATGCAAATGTAAGAAATGTGCATCAGAACAAGTGCAAATACGCAAACACAATTTTCTCCGGAGAATTTAAGGGGAATAAAACATAAGGATTTCAATTTGCACCTTGCAATTGGAAGCAGCATGTTTCTCTAAGGCAGAAGCTTGAGCCTTGTAAATTGATACATTTTTAGACATAACATCCTTCCTTTCCATACCTTCCTTCCTTGGGAATCCACCAACCATGACAGCAACATTAACGTCTTTACAAGCTTCAACAACATCCGTAGTTGCAACTACGCCTATTCAACCACATGCATCGGAGATTTAATAAACCATACCGGATAAGTTTTTTGTCAATGTTAACCGGCAGTTAAGCTTAAAGACTAACCTTTAAGAAGAGGGAAGGCAGCATCTATCAGTTCCATTTTCACGCCATTCAAGGCCTCCGCTGCTGGTTCAATGTCAAGCATGTGTAGGATTACAGGCTGATCAGGGCCAAGCATGATCCCACGAGCAATCATTGGAACGAGAGCATAACCGATTTGCCCTGTTAAAACAAATTGTTCAGTAATTCGAATGAAAATTCTGACCAATACCTCATAAACTTATCCAAATCATCAAAGAAATCATCCCAGTTGGCCTCAGGCAACAACAAAAACAATTCTAGAATCAGACCCATGTAATGTTGATAGCCAATAATAAATATTTCAAAAAATAAAATAAAATCTGAAAATAATAATTTTCAAAAAAAAAGAATTTGTAGAGCTTGCCTGCAGCACCAGTAACCAATACTCTACAGGGCTCCTTAGGTACATCTAAGAAGCTCCGCATGTGTCTAATGATCTTCCAAAACAATGTTACACAAATTGAAACAACAAGAGTTTTCTGAAACAGTACAATGTAAGAATCCATACGAAAATATTCCATTTCTCAAAACAAAAACAATTTATAAAAATCAAGAAAATACAACCCAGGAATTGATATAAGTATACAAAGTTATATAATCGATTAAACCCAGGAATCAAAACAAAAACCTCCATAGGAAGCCAATCTGATACCAAAATGAAGTCCACAAGAAATTAAAAAGACATATATATATATATATAAACATCTCCTCACTCCAAAGAAAAGCATCTATACTTTTACTACAAGAAACCTTGAGGCCAAAATAAACAAATAATAAAATGATAATGATACAAGTGAGTGTTAAAAGAAGTACCAGCAGCGCCAGTGACAAGAACTCTAAGAGGGGTTTTCGCCATTGTTGCAAATAATTGTTTTGAGAGAGAGGCTGAATATTTTTATGTTGATAAAATTTAAGTGGGTGGTTTGGTTTGTGATATATACAGAGAAAGGAAATGAGATTGAGAGATAAGGAAACAGGATCGAAAAATGGAGATAATCGAGGATGAAGATAAGGCTTGTGATGATTTATGATTATGATGAGACTGCTGCATGAAAATGGAAACGAGTTAGTTCAGTTTGTTTTGATTTATCGCCATGTTCGCTCATCACTCACTCGTCACGGATAGTCTGTTTGTGCCACTGCCATTTGTCTCTTTTCTGCGAATAACGTGATATTATAAATTAATAAATATATAATATGCGAAAAAATAATAAATACATATAAAATAATACATGAATATTAAAAATAAAGAAATATCTTTATATCGTATAATGAATTTTTTTTTTTTTGTTTTCTAATATTTACGTACACTGCTATTTTATATGTACGTATCATTACTCTTATTTATTTAATTATTTTGTTAGTATTTTATCACGTGTGATAATATATTATTTGTTGTGATTCACCGATCACTCTTAAAGTGTTTTGAGGAAAAACCGAATTGCTATCTATTACTTTCAAGAATAAATTACAAGTTTACAAACATGAAACTTAAGAAAAAACCTCACACTATCTCTATACAATTACACTCTTTGGGATGATCTACAAGCTCACTGGAAGGCTGAATTTATAGGGCAAGGTTGGTTACTATTACTCCACCTTTCACTCCTTGATTCATGGCTTTTTCTTTATTTGTTAGCCATATTTTCAACTTAGCACCTAAAGTTAGCTTGAAGCTATCTTCATTAGTCTTCAAGGGTGGCCTGCAGTTGGTAACAATACCTTTCAATGGCAGCTAGACAATTGGAAGCTACTGGATTCATTACAATTCTCCCTCTCCAGCTGCGTCTGAAGCAATTATCATCTGACAGCTATCCCGGCTATGTCTCTGCACAACTCTAGCTTGTCCCGAGTAACCACCTTTGTTAACATATCGGCTGGATTCTCATCTGTATGGATCTTCACTAGTCTCAGCAGTTGTTGATCCATCACCTCACGTATCCAATGATAGCGAATATCAATGTGTTTCGTCCGGGAATGATACATTGAATTTTTGCTCAAGTCCAGAGCACTCTGATTGTCGCAATGTATCTTGTATTCTGTCTGCTTGATCTCTAAATCTTAGAGAAAACGCTTTAGCCACAAAATTTCCTTTCCTGCCTCAGTTATAGCGATGTACTCAGCTTCTGTTGTGGATAATGCAATGCACCTCTGCAATCTTGACTGGCATGACACAGCTCCCCCTGCAAAAGTGTAGATGAATCCTGATGTAGATTTCCTACCATCAAGATCTCACTCCATATCTGAATCTGTATAGCCTTCCAAGATCGGATCAGCTCCCTCGTAACACAGACAAAACTTCGTTGTACCCTTGAGGTACCTGAGAATCCATTTGACTGCCTTCCAGTGTTGTTTCCCAGGGTTAGAGAGAAAATAACTCACTACACCCACTGCGTGTGCAATAACTGGCTTGGTACATACCATTGCATACATTAGGCTTCCAACATCTGAAGAATATGGTATTGCTGACATTTCCTCTATCTCTTTCTTGGATGAGGGGCATGAACTCTTGCTCAGTTTGAAATGGTGCGCTAGCGGAACACTGACTGGTTTGGCTTTCTGTATATCGAACCTTCTGATTATCCGTTCAATATACCTCTCATGTGAAAGCCACAACTTCTTGTTCTGTCACGAACAATCTCCATTCTCAAAATCTGTTGAGCTGATTCTAAGTCTTTCATGTCGAAAGACTTAGAGAGTTCCTTCTTCAGCCAGCTGATCTTCGTTGCTTCATGTCCAACAATCAACATGTCATCTACGTACAGTAGAAGAGCAACGCAATTTCCATATGGAAACCTCTGGATGTATACACACTGATCTGCTGTAGTTCTTTTGTAGCCTTGACCCACCATGAATGAGTCAAACTTCTTGTACCACTGCATCGGTGCTTGCTTGAGACCGTACAACTCTTTTTCAGCTTGCAAACAATGTTTTCTTTTCCTGAAACCTTGAATCCTTCTGGCTGCTCCATGTAGATTTCTTCATTCAGATCACCATGAAGAAATGTTGTTTTGACATCCATTTGTTCAAGCTCCAAGTTTAATCTGTCTACCAATCATAGGATGACTCAGATTGAAGCCATTTTTACCACTGGTGAAAATATCTCATCAAAGTCAATTCCATTTTTCTGTAGGAATCCTTTGACCACTAGCCGAGCTTTGTGTTTCACCACTCTCCCGCTGCCATCTTTCTTGAGATTGAACACTCATTTGTTCTTCAGTGCCTTCATTCCATGTGGGAGCTTGATTATCTCATAAGTGTTGTTTTTCTGCAGAGATTTCATCACATCTTGCATTGCATGCAGCCACTTGTCTTTGTCTTTATGAGATACTGCTTCATTGAAGGTTTCTGGCTCCCCTTCGTCAGTAAGCAAAATATATTCTGATCCTGAGTATCTGGCTGATGGAATCCGGCCTCTCTCATATCTTCGTACTGGAGGTTTTGACTGTCTGTTGTCATCCGGATCTGTGGATGATCCTGAAGCCTCTGATGGAGTAGGTTGCAGCTCCCCATGCTCAACACTTCCTTCCTCATCTGGTTCTGCTTCTGGTATGTCTTGCACCCCATCATTATCTGTGGCTACTGGATTTGGTGCTGGGGTTGTGTCTGGATTTGCATCGGCATTGTCGGCACTAGTTTTAGAAGACATCTTGGGCTTTTAAATGTCTTCTATTGTCTGGTCTTCAAGAAACACTACATCTCTGCTTCTGGTGACCTTTCTTTCCTTCGGGTCCCATAGCCTGTATCAAAATTCTTCGTCTTCATAGCCTATGAAGATGCATGAAGTATTCCTTGCATCGAGCTTCTGCCTGAGCTCATTGGATATATGTGCAAATGCTAAACATCCGAATATTTTGAGGTGAGAATATGAGGGATTCTTACCAGACCACACTTTCTCTGGAATCTCGAAATTCAACGGTACAGATGGTGATCTGTTGATCAGGTAGTAGGCGGTACGAACAACTTCTCCCCAGAATGGTTTTGGCAGCTTAGCCATGCTGATCATGCTTCTGACTTTCTTCATAATGGTGCGGTTTATCCTTTAAGTGACACCATTGTGTTGTGGGGTGCGTGGAACAGGCCTCTCGTGTCGAATACCGTGGCTTCCGCAGTAGGCATCGAACTTCTGGAAGTGTATTCGCCTTCATTGTTGTGTGAATGCACTTCAGTTTCTTCCCTGTTTCACGCTCGACCATGGCATGGAACAGTTTGAAATAGTCCAGGACTTGATCCTTTGATTTCAAAAAATACACCCATACTTTCCCAGAAGCATCGTCAATAAAAGTCAGAAATATTTATTACCGCCTAGTGAGTTTACCTCCAAGGGACTACATACATCAGAGTACACCAGACTGAGTAACTCTGATTTCTTTGTATAAGAGAAATTGAAAGAGACTATGTGTTGCTTACCGAATAGATAGTGGTTGCAAAGATCCAGAGCAGCATTTTTGGAGACAGTGATTAGATCATTATTTGTCAAGGTAGACAACCCTCTTTCACTCATGCGATCGAGTCTCTGGTGCCACAGATTCTGAGAAGCCTCTGGTTCAGCTACATTTAGGCTTTATGCACATATTCTCACATGAGTCTTGTATAAGGTTCAACAGATGTGTCATCGGGCGATGACTATAACACCTTTTATCATCCTCCAAGTGCCGTTGCTGACGTGGCTAGCATAGCCCTGTTTGTCAAGGGCTACCCCCGAGAGTAAGTTGAACCGAATTTCTGGAACATGTCTGACCTCCTTCAGGGTTATTGTATTCCCTGCATTTGTCCGCAACTGTATTTCACCAATTCCCACTATCTGAGAAGAACTGGTATTCCCCATTTTCACTGCTTCAAAGTCGCATGCTTTGTATGTTGTGAAGAAATCCCTGTGAGGAGTGACGTGGTAGGATGCTGCAGTATCTACCACTCATTCGACATCCTGAGTTGCGGTGTGAAGGCATGCTTCTTCCTGGCCGGAGCATATAGCTACATCTACAGTGGTAACTACTAGTGTCTCTGCATAATTTTTCTTCGGTTGGTTATTGTCTTGTCCCTGCTCCCGTTGCAGTTTCCGAAAATTCTTCTTTAAGTGGCTTTCTATGCCACAATGGAAGCATTTGTATGTCTTTTTCCCGTCCTTGGATTTGCCTCTGCTTTTGCTTCTGACTCTCCTCCCACCTTGATGTTTCTCCAGTTGTCTTCCTCGCTGCTCCGAGACAGGGGCTTCTGTTTAATTTGAGTCCACTTCTTTTCTTCTGGCTTCTTCATTTGACAGGGCATCCTTTACCATAGGCATGGTAAGTCTGCCTCATGGAGCTGAGTTATTGAGAGTAACCACCAGAGTCTCCCAGCTATCAGGAAGAGAATTGAGTAGCAAGAGGGCTTGAACTTCGTCTGCTAGTTGCATGTCTACTGCAAACAACTGGTTCACATGGCTTTGGAACTCGTTGGTGTGTTCTGCAACGAAAGTTCCACTCCGTAGCTTCAGGTTCACCAAATGCCTCATGATTAAGGCCTTATTCCGAGCTGTTTTGGCCTGGAACATGTCTTCAAATTTCCTCCACATTTCATAAGCATTTGTGTCCTTTGCTACGTGGTGGAAGACACTGTGACCGATCCACTGCCTAATCTGACCTAAAGTTCTGTTGTTGAGTTTATTCCAGTCATACTCCTTAACAGACTCTGGCTTCTCTCCCTTCAACTCGATGACATCAAACAAATCTTTACAATACAAAAAATCTATCATCAGAGGTCTCCAGAGGGAGTAATTAGTTGCATCCAGTTTAATCATTGCACCAGAATACGAATCTTCCATTTACATTTAAAGTTTTTAAAGTTTAAAATGAAAATAGATTAAAATCGGGGTTGAATTTCATAAATCCGAGGTCACCGTTGCGTCCAGAACTGTCGAAAAAGGTGGAACAGACACTTCGTTGGTCTAAATCCGACACATGGGATGATTTATAAATTCCTAAAAGTTCTGGGGCAAAACTGTAAATTTCAAAACTTCAGGGGGCTAAATGAAATTTACCAGGCTGCTGACGTGGCAGTACTGACGTGGCAAGTGGGACCGGATGTGCTGACGTGGCGACTGACGTGGCAAGCTGACATGGCAAGATGACGTGGCAGGTTCGATGATGTGGCAGGTTCACTGACGTGGCACTAACTGTGTGCTGACGTGGTGACACATCAGGGTCTTCAACATCTGAAAGCGCGTGCGGCGCGTGGAGCGACTGGCGGCGCGTGGGCTGGCTACTGGAAGGCGTGTGCGGCCAATTTGGACGTCGGATCGGTCGCCGGAAAATACCACCGTGCTCGTCTCTCCGTGAACTAGCTAATGGTACCCTCAAATTGGATTTTTGACAACTTTCATCGGAACCGATTTTCCAATCGGAAGCTCTGTTAATCGGTTTTACGACCCCAAAGAACAACCGAAGCTCTGATACCACTTGTTGTGATTCACCGATCACTCTTGGAGTGTTTTGAGGAAAAACCGAATTGCTATCTATTACTTTCAAGAATATATTACAAGTTTACAAACATGAAACTTAAGAAAAAACCTCACACTCTCTCTATACAATTACACTCTTTGGGATGATCTACATGCTCACTGGAAGGCTGAATTTATAGGGCAAGGTTGGTTACTATTACTCCACCTTTCACTCATTGATTTATGGTTTTTTCTTTGTTTGTTAGCCATATTTTCAACTTAGCATCTAAAGTTAGCTTGGAGCTATCTTCATTAGTCTTCAAGGGTGGCCTGCAGTTGGTAACAATACCTTTCAATGGCAGCTGGATAATTGAAAGCTACTAGATTCATTACATTATTAAATAAAATTAAATGAGTCATTTGGAATTACTCTTATTGAAGGCATTTAAAGATTAAAATTATATGAGTCTTTTGGAGTTGCAAATATTTTTAAAATATAAAATTATAATTTCAAGGAAAAAAATTGAACTAATCACAAATAACACTGTAAAATTTTGGTAATTATGTCAACAGACACTAATATGATTGGCCAAAAGAGAAGATAAAAAGCTCTGAAGTTCAAATAAAAGAATTAGGGCTTTATCTCCATTTCGTAAACTTGAAATGCCGCGAGTGGATTGAAGGAGAATAAATCAACTAAACATCTACAGGTTGTTCCATTAACTCATCAAATATATAAAAAAAAAATCAATTCTAAAGATCCAGTAATGAAAGAGAATAAGCTGAGTACTGAGTATATGTATAGCTCAGTAAAAAGAAATCTTAAAGAACCACAGATGCACATCTATTTCCAAACGAGCAGTCGTGAAAATGATTTCGAAGAAATCAAAAAGTTCATTTCTGGCTCTAAGATTGATGTAATAGATAAAGGTCCAGGAAATTTTTGAAGAAATGAGGCATAAGTCTCGATGACTAATTGAGATGCGTGTAAGTTGATTAAGACACCCTGCTAACTAAAGAAAGGACATATTATAATATATAAGTGAAGTAAAATGACACTAATATATCGTTTGATATAAAGTTTGGTGAACTTATATTCTCACCTTAATACTTATAAGTAAACTTATACTCTTAATCAATATTTTCTACTAAACGGTACATAAAAGAACCTCGGTATATAAATAATAAAATTATTGGAGAATGCGGTGGGGAATTTAGTTTTGAGGTGTATATGACATTTTCTTAGTTGTAATAGTTGCAGGATAAATATGCTTTAGGATACAACAAAACTTAGATATGCAACACAACACTTGTTGAATTTATACTTGAGAATTTTTTATATGAAAATTGTTATATATGATGAATCATTTTCGTGCTCTATATATAGGTGTAACACTGATGAGTGGTAATTATATCACTATTTCCCACTCATTTGACCTAATATTTGGTATAGTTTCTTGAGTTTTGTGAATATTTTGATGTGTTTTGTGTTATTTTGTATATAAATAAAGTTTCAGGACATTCTGGAAGTGATTTGGGGCCAAAACAATGAAAAAGAACACAAAAGGGCATTTCGGTCATTTGGCGCGTCGCGACGCCTAACGTGCGCCGCACCATGCTAATGTGCACCGGGGACACATGTCGGAATCTGAGAAGTTTGACTTTGCTAACGTGCACCGTGCCACGTGTCAACATCACAACTGATCTGCTGACGTGCGCCATGACACGTGTCATCATCTCATGGTGCCGACAATTGTCATCGCCATGTGTCGACACATGTCATCCCGCATGTCGGCCACATCATCATCCACGTTAGCAGAAGACCGAGTCAACCTGCCACGTGTCAGCCACGTCATCATCATCCAATCACAGCGTGCCACATGTCGCAATTCTATGGTGCCGACAATCACTTTCACCACGTCAGTGCCACGTCATCACCACATCATCGCCACGTCAGCTCAATTATTGACTCAATTATCTGAATTGACACGTCAGCGCGTCGCGACGCGTGGCACTTATTGACGCCTATAAATAGAGCTCGAAATTTCAATTTTAGATGTACCTTCCTCTCTGAATTCTCTGATGTAAATAGAGAGTTTTCTATCTAGTTTCTTTTAAATTTTAGTTTTGTAATTAATTTTAATTAAGTTATGTAATAATAGTAATTTACTTTCTTTACTTTTACAGTTTTTACTATTCAACCATGAGGAGGTAACTTCCATTTGCTAGGGTGAAAGGTAATTCTTTTACTATTGCTATTTAGATTAATCTCTCTTAAATATAATATATTCACTATTTAAAATTTGACTTAATGAGGATACCGCTATATTGGTCGGTTGGTAATTCATTTTAAACTGGTTTAAACCCGACTAAGCAAGGATATCGCCAGATTGGTCTGTTGGTAATTAAATTTTCTTACCGCCTATATGACAGGTTTATTTTGGTTCCGCCTTTATGGCTGGTTGGACTTAATTTGACTTAATCAGGTTACCGCCTATATGACTGGTTGGACTTAATCAGTTTTGTGAATATTTTGATGTGTTTTGTGTTATTTTGTAGATAAATAAATTTCAGGCCATTCTGGAGGTAATTTGGGGCCAAAACAGTGAAAAAGAACACAAAATGGGCATTTTGGTCATTTGGCGCGTCGCGACGCGCACGCTGCTTCGTGACGCTTAACGTGCGCCGCACCATGCTAACGTGCGCCGGGGAGACATGTCAGAATCTGAGAAGTTTGACTTTGCTAAAGTGCGCCGGACTTTGCTACCGTGCGCCGTGCGACGTGCCAACATCACAACCGATCTGCTAATGTGCGCCGTGACACATGTCATCATCATATGGTGCCGACAATCGTCATCTCCACGTGTCGACATGTGTCATCCCGCGTGTCGGCCACGTCATCATCCACGTCAGCAGAAGACCGAGTCAACTTGCCACGTGTCAGCCACGTCATCATCAGCCAATAACAGCGTGCCACGTGTCGCAATTCTATGGTGCCGACAATCACTTTTGCCACGTGTCGCCATGTCATCGCCACGTCAGCACCACGTTAGCTCAATTATTGACTCAATTATCTGAATTGACACGTCAGCGCGTCGCGACGCAAGAAGAAATGTGCGCGTCGCGACGCGTGGCACTTACTGATGCCTATAAATAGAGCTCGAAATTTCAGTTTTAGATGTACCTTCCTCTTTGAATTCTCTGATGTAAATAGGGAGTTTTCTATCTAGTTTCTTTAAAATTTTAATTTTGTAATTAATTTTAATTACGTTCTGTAATAATAGAAATTTACTTTCTTTACTTTTACAATTTTTACTATTCAACCATGAGGAGGTAACTTCCTCCTGCTATGGTAAAATGTAATTCTTTTACTATTGCTATTTAGATTAATCTCCCTTAAATATAATATATTCACTATTTAAAATTTGACTTAATGAAGATACCGCTATATTGGTCGGTTGGTAATTCATTTTAAACTGGTTTAAACCTGACTAAGTAAGGATACCGCCATATTGGTCGGTTGGTAATTAAATTTTCTTACCTCCTATATGGCAGATTTATTTTGGTTCCGCCTTTATGGATGGTTGTACTTAATTTGACTTAATCAGGTTACCGCCTATATGGCTGGTTGGTAAAATAATCACAAGTTAATATATTATATTAATGGATATATCTAAATAGTAAATAGTAAAAGTTGATCATTTTACCTTAGTATTTTATTTTATTGTAATTTACTTTTCAGCTTTTACTTTACCGCAATTACTTTTCAGCATTTTTAGTTTATGACTTTTATTTTTAAGTTTTTACTAGCCCTAGTTATGTGTCGTAACTAAGTTAGTTATCTGAGGTTGTGATGAATTCTAATATCACCGGTTTATAAGAGGTTATTTTATAGTTTGGGTAATTTAAAGGTTTATTTATTAAGTCTTAAGCTTAATGCGTCTTGTAATTGGCCACTAATAAGATTGATCTGGTAAATCTAAAATAAACTTGACAAATGAATTTTAGGTTTCAGCCTTAGACTTAATAGCCCACGATCTTCCTTGATGATAGATAACCCTTTAATATATTTCCTTACAGGATAGACATATACCTGTCGGGCGGGGGTAGCCATAATTGGAACTTAATCTTAATAAATCCAGGTAATTTGGTTGACATAGATATATGGTTCAATTGGGTTATATTGGGTATTTGCATCTGACCATCGACAGAGGCTTTCACATAATTTCGTGTTCCAGGTTAGTAAACTGATTTATTACACAAACATGAAATAACCACTTCATATTTTAAAATATATTGGAAAGATTCACAACCATAAATAGTTTCCTAATATTGAATTTTCTTAAACCTACTTTCGCGCAATTTTATTTACTTTTTTTTTTTAAAAATTTAAAATCATCGCCATTCCCAATCAATCATTCAACCTATTAGATACTAGTAATCATTTGACCTCATAAAATTAATAGATTAGATATTAAGTCATCGTGGGATCGATACTTTTTATACTACTTGAACGATACGTGCGCTTGCGTTATACGCGTGTGATTACGGACCGGTCAAGTTTTTGGCGCCGTTGTCGGGGACTTATTTATCTTTTACTATTAGTTTAGGGGTTAGATATGTTACTTGTATCTAATTTCTTTTTACTTATTATTTCAGTTTTCTTGTGTTTCAGGTTCCCAAACACTACATAAGACGAACCAGAAGCTTTGAACTCCGACCGCTTGACCCAGAGATTGAAAGAACCATCAGACAGTTGAGAAAGGAAAGGTGTGAAGGCCAAAAAGCTTTAGTCAACATGGAACCTGAACCATTGAACGTTACACCACCAATACTCATTCGAGACAGAACCATTCCGGTGGTTGACGGCTTCATTTCATGTATTGTACTTCCTCATTTACCAGCAAATGCGTGTGACATCAAATCATGCATTCAGATGATTCAGCAATCAGTACAGTTTGGGGGAAAAGCAACTGAAGATCCTAATACCCACATCAGCAACTTTCTGGAAGTTTGCGGCACTTTCAATTACAACCGAGAAGCTGAAGAAGCAATGAGACTGCATGTTTTTCCATACTCCTTGAAGGACAGAGCTAAAGCTTGGCTACATTCACTACCAGCAGGTTTCATCACAACTTGGAACACTTTAGCCACAAAATTTATTGCAAAATACTTTCCACCAGCCATAACTGGAAAGCTGAGGAATGACATCACATCCTTTGTACATCAAGACTCGGAAACTATCTACGAAGCTTGGGAAAGGTACAAAGATTTGCTCCGGAAATGTCCTCACCATGAGATTCCAAAATGGCTTCAAGTCCAAACTTTCTATAATGGACTTTCTGGACCGATGAGAACCACAATCGATGTTGCTGCTGGAGGAGCTTTGATGGCAAAAGGAGAAGATCAAGCCTGAGACCTAATTGAAGAAATGACCAACAATAATTCCTTGTGGCCAACAGAAATGAGCATGATCCAAAGAATTGCAGGAATTTATGAAAGTGGAGCCAATACAGCAGTCAACGCCAAGCTAGATCAGATATACAAATTTATGGAGACTCTTACCACTAGATCTACAAGTTCACCATATGGAGGAGCACCAGAACCAAACCAACTTGAAGAAACGGTGAATTATGTCAATAATTTCAACAGACAGAGGAACAATCCATATTCCAACACCTACAACCCAGGGTGGAAGAATCATCCCAATTTTTCATGGAGCAACAATTCAGGGCAAAAGAACAATCCACCACCTGGATTCTAACAGCAGAACTATCCACCACCTGGATTTCAGCAACAGAACAAAGACCAGGAGCAGGCAAATGGACCAGGAATAACAGAAGTGCCGACTTAGTTAAAAAAGTATGATGCCATATTTTAGAGCCAATCTGCTTCCATCAAAGCACTGGAGAATCAAATTGGACAACTGGCCAATGCTCAGAGTTACAGACCGTCAGGTACCATTCATAGCAACACAGAGCCAAATTCAAGGAACATGGGAAATGAACAATGTCATGCCATAATTTTAAAAAGCGGTACTGAAATCAACAAAGATGTTGGAATCAAGGCAACAATTGAAGATATTCCAAAAGAACCAGAAAGAATCACTCTACCTCCACCTTTTCCACAGTGACTTCAGAAAAACAAACTGGACAAGCAGTTTGCTTGTTTCCTGAAGGTGTTCAAAAAGATGCACATCAACATTCCATTTGCAGAAGCCTTGGAACAAATGCCCAGCTATGTAAAATTCATGAAAGACATTCTTTCACGAAAACGGAGATTGGGAGATTACGAGACAATAGCATTATTAGAAGAATGTAGTGCTATCATTCAAATGAAGCTTCCCCTAAAGTTGAAAGATCATGGCAGTTTCATCATTCCATGCATCATAGGAGAACATAACTTTGGTAAGACTTTATGTGATTTAGGTGCTAGTGTTAACTTGATGCATTTTTCTATTTTCAGGAACTGTAGATTGGAGAAACAATGCCCACTTCAGTCTCTCTACAACTTGCTGATAGAACGCTCGTATTTCCAAGAGGCGTAGTTGAGGATGTGCTGGTCAAGGTTGATAAATTCATTTTCCCAGCATATTTTATTGTCATTGATATGGAGGAAGATGCAGACGTGCCAATCATCCTCGGGAGACCGTTCTTGGCTACAGGTCGAACCATTATTGATGTACAGAAATGAGAATTAACCATGAGGGTACATGACCAAAAAGTAACATTCAATGTTTTCAAGGCCATGAATTTCCCAGATGATGAACATAAGGAGGAATGTTTCAGAATTGATGTGATACACAGTACCATTCAGAACTCCAATGCAATGCAAATTTCTACTGACAAACTTAAAATATGTCAATTGCATGTGAAGCCTGAAGATAAATCGTCTTTTGCACTGAAAAAGTCAATTCTTGCACTACACGCAACAACTGGAACCATGGCATAATATACTGTTAAACAAATCAAGGGTGAAATTATTTCCATGGAAGCCAAAATCACGGTGGTCAGGTCCATTTGTGATCACCAAGGTTTTACCATACATAGCCGTTGAGATACATGATCCTGACTCCAACAAAACTTTCAAGGTTAAAAACAAGCGTGTTAAGAACTACTAGGGAGAATCATTTGAGCGAAAAAAGAAAGTGTCACACTTTCAGATCCAGTCTAACGTTCGAGAAGTCACGTCTAGCTGACGAATTTAAACTTAGCGCTCGCAGGGAGGCAACCCATGCAATTTGTGTATATATTGTGATCTGGTGTGTTTTATTTTTATGTGTTTAATTTTTGCAGGTAAAGTCATTTCACGATGGAAGAAGCTCTCGCAAATCTTCGCAAGCAATTTCCTTCTCTCCCTCAAAAATCTCTGATGAAAGTTTACAAAGCTCGCTTGGAACGGATGAGACTACTGATGATCAAAGGTATTCCTACTGATATTCGTTGGATTATTGAAGCAAGGGTCCGATTGGCAGGTGAGTCTTCTGACCCTTTTATTTCACATCTGCCTGGTTTAGGATGTTGGACAGTTATGGCCCATAGCATCACTATTTGTACATATCATGGTGTTGTTGTATAAATTAACTATGTGACAAAGGAAATTGCTCTTCTATCATTTGTGATTAGATCACCAAGATGTATAAATGATAGAAGGTCCATATGATTAGTTCCGGATTGAGATGATATGAGACAGTATCAATCCACGAAGGTTTAATCATTAAATATCCCTAGTCGTAGTATTATCGAGATTGGACATCGATAATGCGGAATAGACTAGTATTACACTTGTGCGCGTTGTGAGAGCATAACGACATAGTTCTCATATATTTGGGTATAGGATACTCATGCAAGTGTAGTAGGAGGTTGTGTTTTACCGATAGTACGGAAAACAGTTTCGCTCTGGATAGATCCCTCGGAATTCCATTGGTAGTATGACTATGTGTCTATGGAAGTCCGAATCAGGGTAGGTGTATTTGGTCTTAACCTGAGACTTGCACCGCTAATACTTGCGACAATCAATATACTTTGGTTTTGGTCGTCCAGGGCTTTAACAGGTTCTGTGTACGCCTCTTCTGGGTATATTGAGAATCGTAGTGTATTGGGTGTGATGTCGAGATTGAAGTATCACTCCAGTCATAGTGGAGATGATGATCATGTAGGATACATAACTGGTTCTCTTATGTACTGCAGTCATCGGGATAATATGACTAGGTCATGATTATCCGATTATAGAGACTAGTTACCAGAGATCTGATATGTGTTTCGTACGGGGCATACACATTTCCAGCCCCAGGCCTAACACGTGACATCCGATACTGAATCGAAATACGCAATACTACGTATACTACGCCTGATATAGATCACATATTCCTGTAAGGATATTTCTGGAGAATTGGGTAGGCATGACGCTTTGCTAGAAGCCAACCTTGTCTTGTAAATCGGTACAAACGTAGTACTAGGTACGTACGTGTTCGGATAGTCCGACGACTGGATTTACTGCCAACATATCCGGGGATCTCATGAGTCGCTTCCCGAAGATTCACCGATGACGTATGACTCGCACTTTATTAATCTGGGATTAATTAGATGAGAGAGAAAATTAATCTGAGATTAATTACGGAGATATTTTATCTGGGATAAAATATCATTAAAGAGAGAAAACGATTAATTTGGAATTAATCGACAAAATAATATATTTGATATATTATACGAAATTGGATTTCGACGCGGAATTAAAATTAGATTTTAATTCTGGCAAACGAGTTAATTTAGAATTAATTCGTTAGCGACGTGAATAGTAATTTTGCTAGGCATAATTATTTAATTACGTTGCAACGGAAAATTCGTTAATTTGGAATTAGCGAACCCGAGCCCGAGAGTGTTTGTGGGCGCACTCGCATTGCGAATTCAAGTGCGGCCTACAAGTCACATCAAGCGTCAAATCGCTAGTCACATTAAGCGTCAAATCATTTGTCCTCCACTCGTCTCCCCTGACAACCTACGACGCAAGTTATTTGGTGTTGTTGGCGAATAATAATTTTCCTATAATTCTGACACTTTCACTTCTGCTTTCTCCAACTTCAATAAGTATAAAGGAACGAGGCCCATTATAAATGGTACTAATAAAATAGACATATAAACAAATTAATTTTCTTAAGAGAAAATTATTTTTATCAAATGGTTTTTGAAAACTCCTAAAAAGTTGAATATAATAGATTTATATGAGTTTTGACATTATCATCGTCTTTTCCCCCAAATTCTAATTAAAAAACATACTAAGGTTGAGAAAAGTGAGAATAAAATTCATTTTTATATCAAGCAAATCTAGTCTAGTAACTATCAGTATAAAATCGGCAGTGCAAGTGTTGGGGTTTTGGGTGATGGAGCGCAACAGAAATGCGGGTCGGACGAAATCGTATTTTAAAACTTTTTCAAAATACAAAATAAATTATTCAATACCTAATATGAATAATTTATTCAAATTTCACCTAAACCTATTTATTCAATATCATATATTGATATAAACATAGTTGAAACTTCGCGAAACTTTTACGAAAACCGATTTTCGCAACATGACACAAAACACATTTTTGACCGAACTGACCACCCGACACTTATAAACACTGCCCAGGTCAGCCCAATAGTGTCAGGGTAGTTCATGGGCTGCCCGAACAGTGATGGATTCACTGTTTGGGCTGCCGTCACCTGGTTGGCTCAAAATCCACTCGGTAACGCTGTTTTTGGCCGTTTCGCTTATTTCAACTCGGAAACACTTTCCGACAATTGTTTCAACTCCCAAAACACATCCAAAAAATTCAAAAAATATATTTTTATCAACAAAATCAGTAAACTTCTAGGTCTGATCCAGAAACCGATTTTTTCCGATTTCATGCTTTAAATCCAATTTTCAAGATTAATCTAATTAATCAACAACACCAAATCAAAGTCACCATGCATTAACCACCCAAGAAAAATTCTAGGCATTACAAGAGTGGTCATAACACTCTAGAATGGCAATATATCATCAAATGAATAAATTGGACTAATATTACAATAATATCAACCAAATCACTTCACACATGCATCAACACTTCCAATTCCATCCACCACAACCAAAAGCCCCAAATTTATGAAAAATAAGAAACCCTAGGATCTCAAAAAATCATCAAGAAACATGAAACAAATTTTCCAAGCTTAGAGATTTGAAGAATTACTTTAAATCTCCTAATTCCTTAGCTTTTTTTCTTGATTTTCTTCTTCCTCTTCCTTGAATCATCAAGCATGATTTGGAGAGTATTTTGGGTTTCATTTTCGTCCATGGATGGGTTAAGATCTTGAAGAAAACAAAATTTCCCTTTTTAAAAAGCCAAAACCGACTTTAGGGGTATTTTGGTCATTTTTGACAATTTAATTCAATTAAATATAAAAAGCTTTAGTTTGACAAATCAAATTTCCACACTTAAAGTTTAATAAAATCATGGCATTTGTAACCAATAATAATTAAATATTTTTCATAACAATTATGAAAAAGTTTATCATTTAATTATTCAAATATTTAACATTTAAATATTTAAATAATTAATTAATATAATAATATTATATATGTATTTTATTTACATTAAATAACAAATACATATATTAATGACATGTTCCAAAATCTCATTTGACAAATAATTAATGCGTATCTAATCAAATTATGTATTAAATAAAAATACACAATAATTATTAAATGAGCAAAATCCCTAAATACATATGTTATCATTTAACCGATTAAATGATCCGGATTAACTCATTTAATCTGATGAAGTATTATGAATAATCTGTATTATTCATATCGAGTTGCCCAAGTGCTCAATGAGTACACTTCATATTGTGAGACTCTCTAAGTTTATGTCTATCCGTCACGAAATCCAATTTCGTGTCCATAATCCACCCACTCATTGATTATGACGACCACAGATAATCTCGCTAAAATTATGCAAGTCGAGGTCATTGCATACGTATAATCTCTCCGTCACAGGCTATCCGTATTATACATGAGATATAGATCATAACGTCAAATCCGTTCGGTATAATACAGTCGACTTTCAATTTATGATCTCTAAATAACACTCGGAACTGATTTCCGAAGTTATACCACGACCATGGATTTACTAGATCGTAAACATGTGCTGGATGCCTATGTCCTACACACAGGACTGACGGATCCTATCTTGATACGCACTGGATATCATGAGCATCAGTCCACACCTAACGAACAGGCGGAGGTCTGATCATGAGTGACTGCCATCAAAGTGTGGAGGATAACTCATATATCCACGGTGGTATCTCAAGTCGAATGACCACTATGCTCGCTCAACTCGAGAAGGTTTCTATTGACGTTGGTGTACCATCTATTAGGAAACTTTCAGTGAGTCGTTCAATGTCTTATCAAATAAACACCTACAAGTCTATACGAGTCTCTCGAGACTCATGGTTCACTGGGATAAATCATCGAACCAAGTCACAATATACGACATGTACTGGTCTCAGCGGATTTTACTAACCGACCTGTGCTAACAAATCTTAACCAAGAACTTTATTTAAGGATATACAACTAATAGTGCGCTTCCCAATGTCAATTATAAACTACGTTGTAACTGTGCACTATACTGTAAATCCTAGGGTCTTTGTCTAATATACATGTATCACTGAATCAGATTCAATTTCGATCTAATCGTAATCAGATATCTAATTATGATTAGATCGAATAGTGTATAAAAGACAAGGGTGCTACCGTAAAATTAGTAATATTATGGAAAATACAATTGCTCGTATTTATAAATCGGATATAAATACGATCCGGATTGGCACTCCGAGTACCAACCATAACAACAATGTGTATAGACGAAATGCTGTAGAAAAGTCAGAGTGTATGGAGTACTAAATCGGGCTGCGTAAAGAAACACTGCAATGAGAGAGATAATAACGAAGAATATTATCACCATGGTTAAATAAAAAAGAATGAGCCACCGAAGAAGATGATAAGAGTGATACAAAAATTTATAGTAGTAATAAAAACGTGAACTGCCATATGTTTATATATCATTGCTCCACATTTCTCCTCTTTTTTTTTGCAATTGTTACATTTCACGTCTCTTTTGCAATTACAAATTTATTACCACTCATCTTCCTATAGGCACTGCATTTTTGCACATAAGTCCCTATGATGAGTCTCATTTGGAGACACTACCTTTTAAGTCACGGAGGTCACGAAAAACGGACATCGGAAGGGGAAATTCAGAATAAACAAGGTTCACTATTTTCGTTCGTGCTGCGTTCGTGTATACGTTCGAACTCCAAACAGATTGCGGGCGTTCGTGCCGCGTTCGAAGAGGCGTCGGTAATTCTGGTTTTGCTGCTAGCCTCACATTAAGCCCAATTCGCCCAAACCTTGGCCCACACGCCCAAGCCCACTTAAAACACATATTTAACACATGGTGAAATCAAAACAAATCTAAAAATCACATACCAAATTAAAATAAACATTAAAATCAATCAAATATTTTAATTCCTTAATTAAGATATTCACCCACCAATTACACAAGATTCATTCCTATCTAAACTAAATTAAAAAGATGTCATGCCTAATTAAAATCAATTATAACAAATTAAAGATTTTGACTTCCTAATTCAACCAAATTTGTCCCCCCCTCAATCTTTGACTTTCCTTGCTCAACACAAAATCAAATCCCTTCCCTGTGAGACAAGGTGAAACCCTAGCTTTTCTCTATATAAACAACCCATAACCAAGACATGCGCTCTCCTAGCTCATTCATACAAGAAAAGCCGGCCCTAACTCATACACATAAGATACACAACTCACACGAAAATCACAACACACATAGAGACCTCCAAAACTCCCCCATTGCCGTGAACCTCAAGCCTTCCTCCATCACCATCTATCACCTTCACGCCTAAAGCCATCACATAGCCCCCATTGCCGCATCTTTAACCCACTGCACTGCCCCTTTCACAGCCTTAATTCACACCAAAATAGCCCATACAGCAGTCCTAAAACACACATAAAACAGCCCCCGAACCACACCGTAACACCACCGAAAATCACGCCCAAAACAGTAGCCAAAACATCTCAAAAACAGTAACTAAAATACAGCAGCAAAACAGTAGCAACGGCAGCGAATTGGAGTCAAAAGCAGCAGAAAAAGACGGAGGACGACGACTCAAAACAGTAAGACAACGAACGAGAGCAGTGAACCAGTGAACCGGAAGAGTTGCGGAGCATCCACCTTTCCGACGATCGTGTACCGTACATCCGAGAGGTGATTTAAAAGGTTAGACCTGAAGGCACTTTTCTCATTAGTTTATATTCATATTTTTTTATTGTTTATTGAATTCTATTCGCATGAGAGTCGTTTGTGGATGCATGTTGTGGCTTGAATGAATTGGAAAATGTGTCGCCTCTTGTGGTATATAGGATGGAAACCCGGACATAAATTTCATAGCCGATTCCGAATGGACGGTAGTATGATCTGTACTCGGGATACAACTCCACGTACCACTTGAGTAAACGACACATTCTTTTATTTTATGTTGCTTGGATTGATTTATTTTCGTTATTTGAATTCTGCATGTTACTTTTGTATGTATGATACAATCGAGCGCATGAGCTTAGTAAGTCGGATTAAAGGTCCCCTATTTGGAGGAGTTAAAACCCTTTACCACGATGCTTTGCCGCGCCGGTTGATGTGTGTTCGGTTGAATGCAAGATACATTCAATCAGACATACTAAGTTTGATATTATTGTTCTTAATTCTTTGTATGCATGATTCAATCGAGCGCATGGGCTTAGTAAGTGCAATGAAAGATCCCCTATGGGGAGGGGTTAAAGCCCTTTACCACGATGCTTTGCCGCGCCGGTTGATGTGTTCGGTTGAATGCAAGATATGTTCAATCGGACATACTAAGTTTGATATGATTGTCTTTATTCTTGTATGCATGATGTGATCGAGCGCATGGGCTTAGTAAGTGCGATGAAAGGTCCTCTAATTGAAGAGGTTAAAATCCTTTACCATGATGCTTTGCCGCGCCGATTAACGTATATTCGGTTGAATGTAAGATATGTTCAATCGGGTACATGAAGTCTAAGGTTATTGCCTTTATTTTTATATGCATTGAGATAAGCGCATGGGCTTAGTAAGTGCGATGAAAGGTCCTCTAATTGGAGAGGTTAAAATCCTTCGCCACGATGTTTCGCCGCGCTTCGTATTTCGCTATTTGTTTTTTTTTTTATGTATATATTGCGTCACATTTTGTGCATCAGGTCTGTTCCCGTTCGAACGTGTTTTCGAACGCTATACGAACGCGAACCTTCTGTTTCCCGTTCGAACGCGTTTTACAAACGCTACTCGAACGCGCATGCATTTTGTTTCATTAGGTCTGGATCCGTTCGAACGCGTTATCAAACGCTACACGAACACGAACCTTCTATTTACCGTTCGAACGCGTTTACGAACGCTACACGAACGCGCACACACTGAACTAAGTATGTCTCATCATATTTCATGCACGACTGCCTTTTGGGTGATCTCCCTTGCATTATGTAGCCAATCATATTATTTGTATTCCTGCATTCGCCCATTCGATGTGTTCTTGGGATGATAATCGAGCATGATTAGGTTGTTAGCATGTTATTTGGTCAATATGTTCATGAGATAGTACTCAAGCATGATTAGGTTGTTCTTAGTTTTCCCTATCATATGATTGAGAAATGTTCATGAGATTGCCATGTGATGTTGCATGTTGTGATGAACTTGTTGATGTATGCATGTGAATTCAGAAGCATGATACTCTTGGAAATAAGTGTTACTTAAACTTGATTAAATTATTACATAAATCCTTTCATTACAAGTGACATAAGTAAGGGACCATTCCGAACCCAACGGTTTGAGGTCTTCCCTTGCGAGGGGTGAGTGCGACCTTAAATCTCATTTTTCCCGGTTCACACCGGGTGGCGACTCCATTATTCTCCGGTTTAGTCCCCCGTGGCTACTCCGTACTCCCGATGCGTCGACCAGTTTCCTGTGTTCCACACTTCCCAAGTCAGCCCTAAACTCTTATTCTCTCCACTTGTCAGCCCTCCGCCGGTCAGCCCTCCATGGCTCTGCCCTCCACTCATTTTTCCTCCACTCGTCTCCCCTGACAACCTACGACATAAGTTATTTGGTGTTGTTGGTGAAGAATAAATTTCCTCTAATTTTGGCACTTTCACCTCTATTTTCTCCGACTTCAACAAATATAAAGGAATGTGGCCCATTATAAATGGTACTAATAAAATAGACACATAAACAAATTGATATTCTTTAGAGAAAATTATTTTAATCAAATGGTTTCCGAAAGCTCCTAAAAAGTTGAACATAATAGATTTTATATGAGTTTTGATATTATCATCGTCCTTTCCCCAAATTCTAATTAAAAAGCATACTGAGGTTGAGAAAAGTGAGAATAAAATTCATTTTTGATATCAAGCAAAGCTAGTCTAGTAACTACCAGTATAAAACCGACAGTGCAAGGTGTATAGACGAAATGTTGTAGAAAAGTCAGAGTGTATGGAGTACTAAATCGGGCTGCGTAAAGAAACACTGCACTCAGAGAGATAGTAACGAAGAATAATATCGTCATGGTTAAACCAAAAAGAATGAGCCACCGAAGAAGATGATAAGAGTGATACACAAATTTATAGTAGTAATAAAAATGTGAACTGCCACACGTTTATATATCATTACTCCATATTTCACGTCTCTTTTGCAATTGTTACATTTCGTGTCTCTTTTGTAATTAAAAAATTATTACCACTCATCTTTCCAGGTCAGCCCTAAAATTTTCTTCTCTCCACTGCTCTACCTTCCACTGGTCTGCCCTCCACTCATCTGCCCTCCACCGCTCTGCCCTCCACTCATTTGTCCTCCACTCTTCTCATCTGACAACCTACGATGCAAGTTATTTGGTGTTGTTAGTGAATAATAAGTTTCCTTTAATTCTGACACTTTCACTTATACTTTCTCTGACTTCAACAAATATAAAGGAATGTGGCCCATTTTAAATAGTACTAATAAAATAGACACAGAAACAAATTGATATTCTTTAGAGAAAATTATTTTTATCAAATGGTTTCCGAAAGCTCCTAAAAAGTTGAACATAATAGATTTTATATGTGTTTTGATATTATCATCATTCTTTCCCCAAATTCTAATTAAAAAACATAATGAAGTTGAGAAAAGTGAGAATAAAATTCATTTTTATATCAAGCAAATCTAGTCTAGTAACTATCAATATAAAATCGGCAGTGCAAGGTGTATAGACGAAATGTTGTAGAAAAGTCAGAGTGTATGAAATATTAAATCGGACTGCGTAAAGAAACGCTCCAATCAGAGAGATAGTAATGAAGAATATTATCGCCATGGTTAAACAAAAAAGAATGAGCCACCGAAGAAGATGATAAGAGTGATACACAAATATATCGTAGTAATAAAAATGTAAATTGCCACACGTTCATATATCATTGCTCCACATTTCGCGTCTCTTTTACAATTGTTACATTCCTCGTCTCTTTTACAATTAAAAATTTATTGTCACTCCTCTTCCCAGGTCAGCCCTGAACTATTCTTCTCTCCACTGCTTTGCCCTCCATTGGTCTTCCCTTCATTCCCTGCCCTACACTCATCTGCCCTCCACTGGTCTGCCCTCCACCGGTCAGCCGTCCACTCATCTGCCCTCCACCTCTCGGCCATCCACTGGTCTACCCTCCACTCATTTTTCCTCCACTCGTCTCCCCTGATAACCTACAACGCAAGTTATTTGGTGTTGTTGGCGAAGAATAAATTTCCTCTAATTCTAGCACTTTCACTTCTTCTTTCTCCGACTTCAACAAATATAAAGGAATGTATCCCATTATAAATAATACTAATAAAATAGACACATAAACAAATTGATATAAAAAATTATTTTAATCAAATGGTTTCTGAAAGCTCCTAAAAAGTTGAACATAATATATTTTATATGAGTTTTGATATTATCATCGTCATTTCCCCAAATTATAATTAAAAAGCATACTGAGATTGAGAAAAGTGAGAATAAAATTCATTTTTGATATCAAGCAAAGCTAGTTAGTAATAAAAACGTGAACTGCCACACGTTCATAAATCATTGCTCCATATTTCGCGTCTTTTTTGAAATTATTATATTTCCCGACTCTTTTGCAATTAAAAATTTATTACCACTCATTTTCACAGGTCAGCCCTAAACTCTTCTTCTCTCCACTCATCCGCCCTCCACTGGTCTGTCCTCTACTCTTCTGCCATCCAATGGTCTGCCCTCCACTCATCTGCCCTTCACCGGTCTACCTTCCACTGGTCTGCCCTCCACCGATCTGCCCTCCACTCATTTGTCCTCCACTCTTCTCCTCTGACAACCTACGACACAAGTTATTTGGTGTTGTTGGTGAAAATAAATTCCCTTTAATTATGACACTTTCACTTCTACTTTCTCCCACTTCAACAAATATAAATGAATATGGCCTATTATAAATGGTACTCATAAAATAGACACAGAAATAAATTGATATTCTTTAGAGAAAATTATTTGAATCAAATGGTTTCCGAAAGCTCCTAAAAAGTTGAACATAATAGATTTTATGTGTGTTTTGATATTATCATCATCCTTTCCCCAAATTCTAATTAAAAAACATATCGAGGTTGATGATTTTGTTTATCGTCTTTATCATGAGCTATATTTTGTTTTAGGATTGTAATGGAACACAATGTGAACTTTTATTAATTGAATTATTTTATGATTAACTTGTAACATTATATATGGATTGTTTATCATTCTCTATGTTTAATGTTTTCTATTGCTTGATCACCAATATGATAGTTGTGGTAAACCCTAAGGAACTTAGAAAAATGTTTTGGAAAATGAAATTTTGGTTTAGCCTTAAGAATTGATAACGCGTGATCGTATTTATAGAATCAATTTCCGAGTAGGATATGAATATACATGCAAGACATGCGTAACCATAATTAAAACATTATCGTAATGATTCTGACTTACATTAATTATCATAAGAATATAGGTAATTTAACATAGTTGGGCAATTCTACTTGACTATCGGAAGAAGCTTATGGATAAGTGAGACAAATCATAAATATTGTCAATCTTCAATATCTTAAATCTCCAATCTTCTTCTCTTAATCATTGTTTGATCTTATTGTTCTTCAATGATTGTTGTATTTAAATATTATTTTGGACTCAAAAGAGGCTTATTTTACTCCACAAAAATACATGTGAAGTAACCTTAGACGTTTCTCTTATATAAATATCAGAAAAATCAAGTTTCCCATTCAATTTTGTAGTTGTCACATTTGCGGTATGACATAAAGGTATTAACAGTGTGCTATAAAAAATTTTCAAGTCACTGGAATGATTTTAAAATAGCTTGCATCGTGCCACAAAATTATGCGTCACGTCGCAAGTTGACAATATATAGTTGTCAATTTCAAGACTGATTTTAACCATGAACGAGTCTGATTTAGTTTACATGTAGGTTATAAAATTGTAGATAATTGAATTTTCTTTCCAATGTAATTTGAATCACCTCAATTAGGCTTCATATGAGAAAGTTATGACTAAAATACTGAAAGTTGCACAAATTAAAAGAAAGGTTGTACGGGCCAAAATTGGGCC
>SKCR01054380.1:0-29736 GCA_019454045.1 Zanthoxylum bungeanum | reverse complement strand
TCGGGTTCTCATGAACACATTTATTTGCCAATATCACATATCAGCACTTTCATGATGTTTTCTTGCACATCCCAAACATTTCTCACACATTCACGGTGCATAGAGCGATTGTTTGTCTCTCGTAGACAAGTTACACATCCACTTCGGGTCTCACACGAACAATTTGGCTACACCCGAGCCAACCGTATATGAAAATAGCACTTCTCGTGTGCTCACATATTGTCCAACATCAATCAACAACATTTGAGGAATTACACTTCCTCGCGCGTACCATTGCGCACTCTCACGGCTTCCTCTCGAGCCGTTTCTCTACTAAGGCTTCGCACTAGCCTTTTGACATTAACTTCCACTCAATAACATTTGTTTACATTCGTAAACATTCCATTTGCCCAACCTAGGGCTCTGATATCAACTATCACGGGCAGACTTTTCCTTACAGAAAAAGGGCACGTGCGACACTTACTAAGGACACGTTCCGTGTAATCAGCCTACACGAAGCCTCTGTACCCAAATTCTCATTTTTGGGAGGCTACAGACCCATAATAATATAGAAACGGAAGCTCACAAGCTATCTCGAAACATACACACGTGGGCCCGTTATTACACCAGGACCGGCACTCAAATAGCACAACCGGATATAAAGTATGGCATTTTCCAACCATCACCAACATGACAATACACCATTGTCCAAATGATATCTAAGGGAAAGAGGGTTCACAACTAAAGCCCCTAGACCACCGAAGCCCCCTTGGCCACCCCCAAGGTTCACCTAGGCTTCCCCCCTAAAGAGGTTTTAGAAACATTGCACATATTTCACCAGTATACACACATAGCGCTTGAGTTGTCACACCCCCTTCTAAAATCTATATTAACATGATTTTTTTAGAACTCTTTCAGCGAATCAATAAACCATAATATAAGTGACTTTTGGTTAAAATTTTGTCCCAAGATGATCTCTTCTTGATCGTTTTCCACAAACCCCACTTTTACGGCAAAGTGCACGGTAAGGGCCAAAAGTGGCACACTGCAAGAATCTCCCGGCAAATCTCAAAATTAGACTCCGGGGCTGAAATTATCCAACACATGTGACCATAAAATTCACTTATGAACTTGGTCCAACTCGATCCGGCTCCCTGGCACGCTAGTTTCTTCACAATGCACCAAACTAGGCCAACGACTAGCGGCAATCTAGAATATCTTTAATTCTCCCAAAAAACTTCTGAACTGGACCTCACGGGCGAAATCTCCCCAGTACATATGCCCATTAGAGTTACTTAGGACCATGAGTGAGCTCCATCCAGCACTCCAGAACATAAGCTCTTTCACAAAGCCACAGAACGAGGCTAACAACTAACAGAAAGCTAGCGTATCTCTAGATCTCCCGAAAAACATCAGAAAGGGACCTCACGGGTGAAATATCCCCAGTACATATGCCTATGAGAGTTACTTAGGACTTGGAGTAAGCTCAATCTGGCATACCGGAACATAAGCTCCTTCACAACTCCACAATACTACGCTAGCGGCTAACGACAAGTGAGCATGTTTCTAATTCTCCAGGCAAACTTCTGAATAAGGCTTCACAGATGAAATCTATCTAGTATAAGGTCCAATAAGAGATATATTTGACCATGAATGAGCTTGATATGGTATCCTGAAACATTAGCTCCTTTATAACGTGACTGAACGTGCTAGCCTTAAGCTAGGACCGTGACACCCAGCAAGCAAGCTATACGAGAGTGCAAAATTGGAAATTTTCTGGTTCCGAAAGCTTCTCAGTCGCAATCTTACCAAGTCCTAAATTTCAGTCCCCCAGAAATGTACCCCATATTCCAGCATTTGGCTTAATCCTCATTCCTCTCACCATTTCAAAGTCTTCATCTAACCTCCCAGCACGATTAAGAAAATCAAACACAGTCATGCATTTAAATAATTTTAAGCACCTATCAACCAGGCCAACATGGCTACATGCAGAAAGAACGCTCAATGAAGGTTATTGCCTCTTTTGCATGATCAAAGAATTCCAAGAAATCACATCGATTGGATCAGTGTCACCATCCATGAATACAAGTTCAGCGCTTCGAATCCTTCTACATTTCAGCGCTTCGAATCCTTCTACATTTAAGCATACATGGTGATCCAAGGAATTTCATACCAACAAATCCTTCACATATCCATTCTTCATAACCAGATGATGAATCTGCTTCCCAATTTGCAGAGCAGCAAGATGGGCACATGCGAGAGTTGAGTAGTCGGCTTACTTCCCTTCTTGCGTCATCGAAACAAAACTCTCCAATGCATCCAATTTTGCAAAAAACCTGAAATAATTTAATTCCAAGAAACTGTATTCCTCTCCTGCATCTATTCAAAGATCTTAACTGCATTATCCATTTTTCCAATTTGAGCAAAACTAGCAATCACAGTGTTCCAAGTAACTATGTCCTTGTTGCCCTTTTGTTTAAACAGAATAAAAGCATAGTCTCTAATCATGATGTTCCAAAAACAACAGTTTGGGCTAGACCCGGCCGGCGGTTCGGTTCCGGTTCTGAACCGAACCGAACCGGCCGGTTCCCGATTCCACAAGTGTGGAACCGGAACCGTAAATCGAACCGGTCGGTTCCGGTTCGGTTACGGTCCCCTTCCATTTTTTTTTTTAATTTTTATAAAAAATTAAAAAAATAGAAAAAAATTCTATAATCGTAATGTTTTTTCAAACTATCACATCATTTTTATAGAATTTTTTTATAAAATTCTTTTACATAAAATCATTTTTATAGCCAACTCTTGGCCAGTGCTTTCTTCATATAAGCGATGTGGGATATTTGTTATTTGGCTATTATGTCCCACATCGCTTATATGAAGAGTCAATAACCAATAGTTGGTTATAAAAAGGATGTGGACATTCATGTTTTAGTATTGCAATTTTAAATCTCATTATTATTAATAAAAAAAAAAAATCAGATTTACTTGTAGAACTTACGGTTCCAAGGTTCCGGTTGGAACTGTTCGGTTCCAGCGGTTCCAACCGGTTCGGTTAGGGTGAGAACCCTAACCGAACCGGTCAGGTTCCGGCTCGGTTCCGGAACCGGTTAGAACCGGAACCGTCCGGTTCCAACCGGTTCGGTTCCGGTTCCGAACCGGAACCTTGGCCGGGTCTAATTTGGGCAGCAATGTTCTTTTAAGGCATCTGATCAAGAAATTTTCTCGCTTCATCAAGCTTAGAAACACAAACATACCCGTCAATCATTGTAGTCCAAGACACAGGATTCCTCTCAGGCATTTCCAAAAAAAGCCTAGCAGCTTCATCAATTTGGCCTCTTTGAACATAAGCTGTAATCATTGCATTCCAAGCAACCACATATTTTCTAGGCATCTGATCAAATAGTCTCCCTATCTTTGCATTACCTGATATCATGGCATTCAAGTATTCAACAAGCGGTATCTTCTTTATTGGGAAGCAAATCAAACAATTTCCTCGCCTTTTCAAGATCCCCATTTCGTGTATAACAAGTAATCATCAAAGCCCATGATAAAATTTTATAACTTGGACTTCTAATAAAGATTTAAAAGACAATCAAAATTATGATGCATATCTTATGAATAATTTTACAGAAAAATATATCTAGTCCATAGACTTGTCGAACGTCCCTATAACAAAAAGGGGGAAAAAACTACATTCTATAAATTAAGATGACACGTGGTCTCAGGTAAGTGGGAAAAATAGTAAAACCCCATTTGGAAAACCCATTACATTGGATTTTATTATAAATATTTTAATTATTATTATAAAACACGAGGTATTTTTTAGGTTAAAATTAGGTATTTTTAGTAATGAGGGGTTTTAAAACATCAGAGAGATTTCATTTAATTTCACCAAATATCAGGAGATGAGAGGTTTCACTCAGTTTTCCCCACATAATATCATCATCTCATCACATTATACTTCGGACATCAAAAATGATAGAAACTTCGGGGGACCAATAAATGCCTCTTAATTATATGATTACGGTAAGACATAGCTCCAATAGATATGACTTGATGGCAAAGAGCTTATGACTTAATTGTCAGGTCTTGAGTTCGAGTCTAGATGGTGCATTTCTTTGTAAGAGCCTATGACAGCCGAGGATTTTACCTACATCGTTTAAGTCTGGATCGGATAGTTTGACGATAAGATTTCCAACATTTCCAAAAAAAAAACATCATAACTTGAAAATCCTGCAATACTGAAACATTTCTATGAACTACTCTGAATATTGGCTATGAACACCAAATACTAAATCTCTGAAGCAAAAATATGCAGCCTTTGTAAATTCGGCTTAAATCCTTATTATTCAGTTTTGAATTTGCCAGAGTGCATTTTTCCATTTCTACCTTCCTACTTGTATTTTCGAACTGTAAAGGAGAGAATGATCAATGGTCCATCTTATCACATCTTACAGTGGTACCCTTGGGATAACTCATACGAGTTGATTGGAGTTCTTAAATTTAAACTAAAATTAAGAGCTTCAATTTTTTTTTTTTAAAGTTAACACTCGTTATCGTTGTTTTGAAATTCGGAACGGTGATGAATCGGTAATTTAAGAAAGTCAATATTTCGACCAGTTGAATCATTCTGATTGAACCAGCTAACGTTATAAATAATTTTATTCAATTAAAAATTAGAAAAAATATATAAAAATTACACATTATGTATATAAAAAAAAATACAATCATTAATTCTAATAATTTCTAACATAAAAATAAAAATTATTTGGATTAAAAAATTATTTGAAACCCTCTTAATTTAAAAAAAAAAAACACTTTTAAACCTGGCCGATTCAGCGGTTTTGATCAATTTTTTACATGGTTGATTTTTAGGGGTTTTTCAAACTAGACTCATGGCCAGTTCTCAACTCAACTGGCTGGTCCGGTCCTGAAAACACTACTCGATACAAAAGAAACCACACAAAAAAAAAAGCATGATATTAGATAGGGGATTGCATACTTTAAAACTTGTATAAGATCACAAAACTCGGGAGACATCGTACCAATTTGATCATAATTCTTTGTGACTCAGGTTGCGGGTTGACCTTGTCCTTTGCCGAACCATCTGATTCATCAGCAGGCTTGGCTTGTCACTCTCCGTGGTTTCTTTCTCAGAAGGTTTGTTGGAGTTCTTTGCATTCTCTACACTGCTCTCAGTTTCATTCTCTTTTTAGGCTTCTTCTCGGGTTTAGGCTTTGGCTTGGGAATTCTTTTAAAATATTGATAAAAACATAAAATTTTGTAATAAATTTTCAACTCTTAAGTGCTTAATCTTGAATTTGATTGAGTTTTTATGGAAATTCCTCCTCCCCCTCCCTGCCACTCCCCTCCCTTTGTCCCCTTGCGATTTTATCACAATACCCCTCCATTTGTGTTAAATCACTCTCTCAATTATTATACATGACAAAATTTATATATTTACATATATTAATTTAAAAATAATTATATACTAATTATAACTCCCTTTCCCATTTTATTAATTTTTTTTATTTTATTATAATTTTTTGATTTTTGATTTTTGTTAATAAATTTCAGATTTTGTATTTATTCATTTATTTTTTGATTCATTTTATTTAATTAATACTACTTATGTATAAAAAAAATAATTTAAGCAAATAAAAATAATTTATAAAATAAATTAAAATTTATGTTTTTTATATTTTTAAGAGTAACTTTTTATGTTGTTATTTGTACTATTTTTTAAATATATATTTTTCTAATATACATGAGACATTTTTATAATACATAAGTAGTGTGTTAATAAATTAAAAAAGAATCACAAAAATTAAATGAATAAATAAACACAAAATAAATAATAATAAATATGAAGTTTGTAATATTTATTAAACAAATAAAAAAGAATAGATATATATAAAGACCAAAAAATATAAATTTAAAAAAAAAATAAAAAATTATAAATAAAAAATTTATTAATAAAATAAATAAATATATAGTGTTATTTATATATATATATATAATATATATAAATGAGATATATTTGGTTTATTGGGAAATTGAATTTTGGAGAAAGAAATGGGGCATTTAAGGAATTTCAGGGGAGACAAAAAAGGGGGGCATGCAGGGAGGAGGAAGATCAGCGCTCGTTTATATTTGATTTTCTTGGTCTTAAGTTCAATTTTTATGTTTATATTCCATGATCTATTTGAAATGTCCATTATTTCCTTGTACATGATTTGTTATCATCAAATTTGAAAGTGATTTTTCTGACAAGACTTCTATTTTATTTTAAAGAAAAATATATGTACTAGACTAAAAAAAAACATAATATTAATAGTGGGATTATTGTGGATTCTTTAATTGGAAAATAATTATTTCATATTTATTAACTAACATCTTAAAATGATCCTAAAAAATACTATTAATAAAAAAATTGTTGGTGAACTTGCAGTGATGAATCTTTCTTATAGCAATATTTGATTCCACTATGTGTTGTAATGGTTGCATGATAAATACATTATGGATACAATAAAATTTAGAGATACAATACAACACTTGTTGGATCTCTATTTGAGAACTATTTATATGAAAAATGTTATATTTAATCAATAATTTTTGTGCTCTATTTATAGACAACCAAGATTTTCCTGCAAAAGACATACTTTTTAATCATGTTTTTTTGAACTAGCATCTAATGAGTGGTAAATGTATCACTATTTCTCACTCATTTGACATAATATTTTATATAGTTTCTTGAGTTTTGTGAATATTTTGATGTGTTTTGTGTTATTTTGTAGATAAAAAATGTTTCAGGACTCTCTGGAGGTGATTCGGGGCCAAAACATTGAAAAACGGACAAAAAGGGAAAACTGAAATTTGTGCATCGCGACCGCTAACGTGCGCCAGACCTCTGCTAAAATACGCCGGGACACGTGGACCAATCAGAGGGGTTCTGCTAAAAAGCGCCGGATGCTAACGTGCGCCGAATCTGCTAATGTGCGTCTGCCACGTGTCAACATCACAACAGATCTGCTAATGTGCGCCATACCACGTGTCACCATCACAAGCTGCCGACAATCGCCATCGCCACGTGTCGTCCACGTGTCAGCCACGTGGCGTCCACATCAGTCACATGCCAAGTCAGCTTGCCACTTGTCAGTCACGTCATCATCAACCAATCATCTTATTCCATGTGTCACAATCACATGGTGCCGACAATCAACATCGCCACATCAGCGCAATCATTGAGTTGTCGACGCCATCTGCCACGTGTCACCTTAGCGTAAATCCAATCGCCACGTGTCATCGTCTCCGCAAGACACACCGTAAATCACGGCGCGTCGCGACGCGAAGAGGGTGTGTCTAACATGACTAAGCATGGATACCGCCTGGTTGGTCGGTTGGTAATTAATTATTAATTTGACTTAATCAAGATATCGCATATATGGCTGGTTGGTAATATCACACAAGTTAATATATTATATTAAGGGAGATATCTAAAATAATAGTAATAAAAGTGGATTCTTTAACCCCTAGCATTTTCTTTTATTGTATTTTTTCCTTTTTAATTTCCAGCATTTACTTTTCAACAATTTTAATTTATGTCTTTTATTTTTAAGTCTTTACTAGTTGTAAATATGTGTCGTAACTAAGCCCATTATCTGGGGTTGTGATGAATTCCAATATCACCGGTTTATAATGGGTTATTTTATAGTTTAGGTAAAATAAAGTTTACTTATTAAGTGTTAAGCTTAATGCTTCTTGTTAACTGGCCACTAATAAGATTGATAAGGTAAACTTAAAATAAACTTGACAAAGGAATTTTAGGTTTCAGCCTTAGACTTAATAGCCCACGATTAGACCCGGCCACGGTTCCGGTTCCGAACCAGTTGGAACCGTTATTGACCTGTTCGGTTGGGGTTCCACCCCCGACCGAACCGGTTGGAACCGCTGGTACCACCACATTAAAGGGCATAAACGGCACTCCTGGCCTCGGCGCCCACACTTCGGGTGAACAGGACTCACAGATGAGACCGCCTAAGACAAGGATCGAGGGTGTTTTTCCAACTATTTTCTGATTCACAGGATCCACCAGTGTGGCGAGTGAAGAGCATACTCATAGAGATAGATAGAGGTGAACTGAAAACTCATGGACAAGTAATAGTAGCTGAGGGAAGACTCCCTCGTGCTTTAAGAGAGAACCTAAGAGTTACTTAGCAAAACATGAGAGACAAGCACACTAGGATTTTTTATTCCAAATTGAGTTCTTTTTTACAAACTGAAAGCCTTACTCCTTATATAGATGGAGCAGAGGGAACACAAAGCATCTTTGGTGGGACAGGACCCCGCACCAAAAGGATAAGATTAAATAAAGATCATTCCTTTAACTAAAGCAAAAGCTAAAGCAAAGGAATCTACTTTTACAAAAGCAAAAGAAAAGATGATAAAGCATGACAAAGACATAAAGATAAAGCACACCAATCAAGCTGTCTAAAGCATGAATTATTGAAAGCAAAAGACAAACAAGTCACATCGAGTTTTGCGATGGTGAGAGATTAAAGTTGTCATAGTCTGAGTCATCCGAACCAATCTCACCCTAGACATTGTACCACCATGGATCACTGATTGAGTATATGTCATTAGTGTGGCTTGGGCTTGGTTCTGTACTACTCGACTCTATCTTCATCGGCTCAAAGTCTTCATAAGGATCTTGAGAATCCTGGAAGAAAATGTTAGTTGAGGACGGAGTTTCTTGTTTAATAATTAGGCCACTGAATTCTTTTGGATTTGGACTTTTGGGACAAAGGATCAGTTCATGTCTTGGTCCTAAAGATGTATGAGAGAGATCATTATTCTCTGGCTGAAAATGATTAATTTCTAAAAGAAAATCTTTTAGATTTCTGAGCAAGCCAAGATCATGCAGGAGAGCAGAAGTGTCTGGTATAATCTTCCATTAAAAAGCCTGTTCTTGAGCCCAAAATAGCTTTGTACCAGGATGTTGAAAATAAGGTATTGTAGGCATTGCATTTTCGCATGTGAAACCCGATGATGAGCCTCATTTGGAGGCACTACCTTTTGAGTCACGGAAGCCGCGGGAAACGGATATCGGAAGGGGAAATTCAGAACAAACAAGCTCACTGTCTTCGTTAGTGCTGCGTTCGATACTTCGTTCGAACGGGAAACAGATTGCGGGCGTTCGTGTCGCGTTCGAGGAAGCGTTCGAACGGTGTCGGTAATTCTGGTTTTGCTGCTAGCCTCACACCCAGCCCATTTAGCTCCCCAAAGCCCATAAAACACATCCCAATTAAATAAATAAATATCAAATTAAATATTAAACATTAAATAAAACATTTAAACCATTTACCAATTAAAATAAACAATTACCAACTTAAACTAAAATCATGCCTAAATTAAACAAATCACATACTAAATCAAAATATAATCATACCAAATTAAAATCAATCCTAACCAATTAAAGCCAATCATATATTTGACTTCCTAATCTAATAAGATATTTACCAATATAAAATATTTGTATTCCTAAACCAACACCAATTAAATATTACAACTTCTTAATTTAAAATATCTTGTCCCCCCTCAATCTTGTGTATGCCTTTCTCATCTCTCCTAATTTGGAAACAAAATCCCTTCCATTGTCAACCCTAACCCTTCTCTATATAAACAACCCCTAACCAAGGCCATTCCTCTCCTTCACACAACACAAATCACGCCCAAGCTTGACACATAGAATTCACACCCAAGCTCTCTCGAAATCTCTCTAGACTCTCTCTACACACCCAAGACTAAACAAACAAACAAAAGAGAAAACACTTCACACATACACAAGCAAGAAAACAAAGAAACCACCACAAGCCACCACCCTCCATAGCCGAAATAGCCATCTATACAGCAGCCCTCCACCACCGAAAATTACCACAAAAAACCACACCCTAAAACACTCCTAAACAACCTCCTAAATCACCTTAACAGCAGCCCAAATCCTTAAAAAACAGTAACATAAAAACTACATAGATAATCTTAAGAATAATCATATATAATTGCACTAAAAACCCACACAAACTTGGAATAGTTCTTTGAAAACGTTGAAACAGGTGGCCCGTGCAGTGAGCAGCAAAACAGAAGCCGAATAGGAGCAGAACGGAGTTCGAACCGTAAGCAAAACAGCGAAGTAGTGAGCTAGGACGTTGAACCAGTGGACCAGAAAAGTTGCGGAGCTTTACCCCCTTTCGAATTCCGTGTGTCATATAGACTTCCTCTACGAGGTTCCCATTAAGGAAAGCTGTTTTGACATCCATCTGCCAAATCTCATAATCAAAGTATGCAGCTAGTGCCAGTAAAATTCGAATGGACTTTATCATTACAACATGCGAGAAGGTTTCGTCATAGTCAATTCATTGGATTTGTCTATAACCTTTCGCCACCAACCTAGCCTTATAGGTTTGGATGTTGCCTTCTGCATTTGTAAATCCACTTGCAGCCTATGGGTTTTATCCCTTCAGGTGGATCCACCAAGTCCCATACTTGATTATGATACATAAAGTCTATTTCGGATTTCATGGTCTCAAGCCACTTGGCTGAATCAATGTCACGTATTGCTTCGTCAAAACTGGTGGGATCGTCATTATCAATGACCTAATCATGTTCCTCATCAATTGAAACACCATATCTTTCAGGCTCATATTTTTCCCTACCAGACCTTCTAAGTTCATAACCTTGTGGTTGTTCGTCGCTGCCCTTTTGAGGGGCCTGGGGTTTAGTTCTATGTTAGTTTGTTCTTCTCGTACCTCATCGAGGTCAAGTATACTCTCACTATATTTCTTGAGAATGAATTCATTCTCTAGAAATTTAGCATTTCGTGAGACGAATGTTCTTTGTTCATTTGGGAGGTAGAACACGTATGCTCTTGAGTTCAAGGCATATCCAACGAACTTACATTTAATTGCCCTATTATCCAATTTGTTAGTTTGTGTGAGCTTAACATATTCACATCCCCAAACTCTTAGATAACTAAGACTATGACGTTTCCTAGACCATAACTCATATGGTGTTTGACTAACAGTCTCGGAAGGAACTTGGTTTAGTAGTAGTGTTGCAGTTTATAAATCAAGACCTCAAAATTAAAGAGGTAGATCCGTGTCTGGCATCATTGATCGGACCATATCTAATAATGTCCGATTTCTCCTTTCGGAGACCTCATTATGTTGTGGAGTTCCCAAAGGAGTCCACTGGGAAACAATGTCATTTTCTCTCAAGTAATCTTGAAATTCGTTGCTTAAGTATTCACCACATCGGTCAGACCTTAGTGACTGTAGGCATTGCATTTTCGCATGTGAAACCCGATGATGAGCCTCATTTGGAGGCACTACCTTTTGAGTCACGGAAGCCGCGGGAAACGAATATCGGAAGGGGAAATTCAGAACAAACAAGCTCACTGTCTTCGTTAGTGCTGCGTTCGATACTTCGTTCGAACGGGAAACAGATTGCGGGCGTTCGTGTCGCGTTCGAGGAAGCGTTCGAACGGTGTCGGTAATTCTGGTTTTGCTGCTAGCCTCACACCCAGCCCATTTAGCTCCCCAAAGCCCATAAAACACATCCCAAATTAAATAAATAAATATCAAATTAAATATTAAACATTAAATAAAACATTTAAACCATTTACCAATTAAAATAAACAATTACCAACTTAAACTAAAATCATGCCTAAATTAAACAAATCACATACTAAATCAAAATATAATCATACCAAATTAAAATCAATCCTAACCAATTAAAGCCAATCATATATTTGACTTCCTAATCTAATAAGATATTTACCAATATAAAATATTTGTATTCCTAAACCAACACCAATTAAATATTACAACTTCTTAATTTAAAATATCTTGTCCCCCCTCAATCTTGTGTATGCCTTTCTCATCTCTCCTAAGTTGGAAACAAAATCCCTTCCCTTGTCAACCCTAACCCTTCTCTATATAAACAACCCCTAACCAAGGCCATTCCTCTCCTTCACACAACACAAATCACGCCCAAGCTTGACACATAGAATTCACACCCAAGCTCTCTCGAAATCTCTCTAGACTCTCTCTACACACCCAAGACTAAACAAACAAACAAAAAGAGAAAACACTTCACACATACACAAGCAAGAAAACAAAGAAACCACCACAAGCCACCACCCTCCATAGCCGAAATAGCCATCTATACAGCAGCCCTCCACCACCGAAAATTACACAAAAAAACCACACCCTAAAACACTCCTAAACAACCTCCTAAATCACCTTAACAGCAGCCCAGATCCTTAAAAAACAGTAACATAAAAACTACATAGATAATCTTAAGAATAATCATATATAATTGCACTAAAAACCCACACAACTTGGAATAGTTCTTTGAAAACGTTGAAACAGGTGGCCCGTGCAGTGAGCAGCAAAACAGAAGCCGAATAGGAGCAGAACGGAGTTCGAACCGTAAGCAAAACAGCGAAGCAGTGAGCTAGGACGTTGAACCAGTGGACCAGAAAAGTTGCGGAGCTTTACCCCCTTTCGAATTCCGTGGAACGCGAGTCCGAGAGACGGCTTAAAAGGTTAGACCTGAGGGTATCTTTCACACTTATTCTCATTTTATTTTCTGGCCATTTATTTTGATTATATTTTCTGTATTTGTGGTATCCGTCGTGTGTATGATGTATGTTGAGGGTATTGGATGAATGAGAGATGTGTCAACTCTCGCGGTATATCGGATGGAAACCCGGACATAAATTTCATAGCCGATTCCGAATGGACGGTAATATGATCTGTACTCGGGCCACAACTCCACGTACCGCTTGGGTAAACGGCACCATCTTTCTTTTGTTGTGTTGCTCTTGTTTATTTCGTTTGCTTTACTTGAATTCAATATGTCGTTAGTTATGCATGATTCAACCAAGCGCATGGGCCTAGTGAGTTAGTCCAAAGGTCCTCCATTTGGGAGACAAAGAGCCGAAAAGGCCACCTTCGTGACACTACTTCGCCGCGCCGGTTGATGTATGTTCGGTTGGACGCGAGATTCGTTCAATCGGGCATATTTAGTTTGATATTATTATCTTTATTTTCGTATGTATAAGTCAATCGAGCGCATGGGCTTAGTAAGTGTGATGTGAGATCCCCTATGGGGAGGGGCTAAAAGCCCTTTACCACGATGCTTTGCCGCGCCGGTTGATGTGTGTTCAGATTGGATGTAAGATGTGTTCAATCGGGCATACTTGGTTGATATGATTGGTTCTATTCTTGTATGTGTGATGTGACGCGCATGGGCTTAGTATGTTGGTCTAAAGGTCCTCTCTTTGAGAGATCAAGAGCCCCAAAAGGTCACCTTTATGGCAGTACTTCGCCGCGCCCCTTTATTTTATGTTTATGTATTGCATCCTATTTCATACATCAGGTCCGTGTCCGTTCGAACGCGTTCACAAACGCAACTCAAACGCGCATACATTTTGCCTTATCATGCATCAGGTCTCATTTCCGTTCGAACGCGTCAACAAACGCCATACGAACGTGAGCATTCTGTTTCATTTCCGTTCGAACGCGTTAACAAACGCCATACGAACGTGAGCATTCTGTTTCATCTCCGTTCGAACGCGTTTACGAACGCTACTTGAACATAAGTATTCTGTTTCATTTCCGTTCGAACGCGTTTACGAACGCTACTCGAACGTGAACATTTTGTTTCATTTCCGTTCGAACGCGTTTACGAACGCTACACGAACGTGCACACACTGAACTGAGTCTGTCTTATTATATTCATGCATAATTGCCTATTGGTTGATCTTTCTTATGCAAATGTGTCAATGTATTACAATTCATATGCTTATGTCTTGATAATATTTGAGCATTATTTCTTGCGGTATATCGGATGGAAACCCAGACGTAAACTCCGTAGCCGATTCCGAATGGACGGTAGTACGGTCTGTACTTGGGCTACAATTCCACGTACCGCTTGGAAAAGTGCACATATGTGTGCTTGTATGGTCAATGTGTGTGCTTGTGTTTTCCTGAATGTGATGTGTAAAGTTGTATGTTCGTTGCTATCTTGATATATGTTAAGCATGCAATTTTAAATATGAGATATATGTAAAAATGTACACATAAGTTTTACTTTGCATATGAGAATATAGAAGCATGATACTCTTGGAAATAAGTGTTACTTAAGCTTAGTTAAATTATTACATGAATCCTTTCATTACAAGTGACATAAGTAAGGGACCATTCCGAACCCAACGGTTTGAGGTCTTCCCTTGCGAGGGGTGAGTGCGGCCTTAAATCTTTGTCCCGGTTCACACCGGGTGGCGACTCCATGTTATTCAGTACTTCCCAAACTAGGCCGCGAGCCTAGGAACGGCGTCGCTCAGGTGCTGTGTCCTACAGGTATGTGGACTATAAAGATTATCCCATACTTGTTCAGTTCTTCCTTAGGCTTACACCAAAGGTTGAGCTTTCTGCATGCTGTAGTAAGTTGATCTCTCCACCATGGAAGTGGACTGTACCATTCCATGAGAGTCCAAACCAAAGACTGGTGTTTAAGATTATCACAGAGATGAGATCTCATTGCTTCAATGGGAAAAGCAAGAGAGGATGAATATAGGACTGTGATACACCAGAAGTACCAAAGTTCTTCGTCAAGAAGACTAATGTTAGGATTAACAAAGAGACCGTTGACAAAAGGATAATTTGGGAAGAACTTGGTCTGACTATGAAAATCCTCCCTACGCCTCTGGAGCTGTGACAGATAATGAAACATATGATTTTTTGCATATGTCTGAATATCCTGAGGACTGGGGAAGATAACCCCTGGAGGAAAATATTTCTTAATTGCTGCTGTAGGATAAAGGAAATCCTTCGGGGTCGTGGAAGCCATAAAGATCAAAGGTATTGCTGTCAATGATGAGATGAGTTTAACTTGTTGTGGTCTGGATAACATATCAGGGATCACATTATGATCTCATGTTATATGTTTCACTGAGAACTCATACTTAGAAAACCACTCGTTGAGGCGGAGTAATTGCTTTACTGGCAACACTTTATTCTTGAAGTCAAGAATCTTGGGGAAAGAGGAGTTGTCCAATCTCACAAGAAAATGATGACCTATGAGATGGAATTCAAAACGCTTTATCCCGTATTTCACGGCTAAAGCCTCTTTGTAAACTGTGTGGTAATTCTTTTCAGCTTCTTTGAATTGTCCACTAGCATATCCACAGTAGAACTCTTTATCGCCAATCTTTTCAATAAGTATGGCTCCCCAATATTCATCACTAGCATCTGTCTGTAAAATACATTGTCCATTTGTGGGAATCTTTAAAGCGGAAGGATCTTGACAGATCTGCTTTAACTGGTGAACAGCCTCAGTTTGTATAGGTCCCCACTCAGGTGCATTCTTTCTTATCATTTTGGACAACTGACTGGTATGAACGGTGACATGTGGCAAGAACTCCTTAAGATAATTAACGATCCCAAGAAACTGTTGAAGTTGTTTTCTTGAGAGGTTGTCATATGGAAAGTGTATAAGTTCTTGTGCAATATGTTTTCCTGGACAGTAGTGACCATCCTTGAACACCATTCCTAAAAAGTCTAAGGAATCTTTTCCCATATGGCTTTTTCTTTATGAAAGCATGATTCCATATCTCTGGACAAGATCTCTAAATTGACATAACAGCTGGTAATGTGACTCAGCATCTTTTGAGAAAAGAAGCAAGTCATCAATGTAGACCAACGTGTGATGCATTATTGGCTGGAAGATCTTTGTCATTGCATTCTGAAACAGTGATTGCGCTACCTTGAGGCCAAAAGGCAGGACTTTCCACTGGTAATGAGCATTGGGTATGCAAAACACTGTTTTGGGCCTTTCTTCTGGGCTTATACCCAATTGCCAAAAACCTGCCTTGAGATCAAAATTTGAGAAGATGTGGGCTTCTCGGATATGAACAAACAATGAGTTGATCTTGGGCAAAGGGAACTTATCATCTTTCAAGAAAGCGTTGAGAGGCTTGTAGTCTATCACCAGACATTTCTTTCCTCGTGCCTTCTCTGAGCGCTTCTCCACATAAAAGGCTTGGCAAGCCCAATCAGAAGTTGTGGGCTCAATCAATCCTTGCTGTAGCAACTGGTTGCATTCATTCTGGGCCAAAGCAAGGTCCGAATGAGTCATCCCCGGATGTGTAGCCTTTGTAGGGTTGATATCCTCATTAAGCTTGAAAGGAAGCCTAATAAATAAATCTTCATTTCTCCATAATGGGTTTGGATGTATAAAGTCGCTGTGAGACTCTGACCAAAACGGAGAGAACTGTTGTTTTAATTCTTCAAAATCCACCATATTCACCCTCACTGCAGCGGATTGAAACAATTTTGGAACAGTAGTATAAGGCTTAATGAATCTTTTAAACCGTATACCATCAGGTTGGATCTGAAGTTTCTTGGCTTGATGATAAACATCAAAACCAATCAGAATATCCTTATCCGGAAAATTGGAACCAATGACTCTGGTCTAAATTATGCAATCATGAAAGAACCGGATACCAATAGGTTGCTTGGTGATAAGATCCGTATGGAAAACTTCACCATCAGCAGCTTTGAAATACTCTGTATGCTTCACCCATGCTTCTGGTGGCAAAACTACTGGATTCATCATGCTCATGTGAGCTCTTGTGTCCATAAACCTAATGACTTTAATGGGCTTGTCATATTTTGACGGTAAGATCTGCAAATGGACTAAAGGAACTGGAACAGTAGGCTTAAGAGCCTAGCATGGCTGTGTAGTGAACACCGGGATATAGCAGTCTGAGCTACTGCTATCATCTGAACTAGATTCATCTGAACTGGAGAGTTCAGGATTGTTGAGTGCGAACACGGTTTCACTGTCCAGTTGATCTTGTTCTGAAAACCACGATTCAGCATCTTCATCGTCAAGATCAATCTTGGAAGACTGATGGATCTGGTGAACCATCTTAGCAGCTTGCTTAGGATTCTTAGGACAATCCTTTGAGAAATGCCCTTTCTTTTTGCAAATGAAGCATCTGCTATCTTTCGGCTTTCCACGTTGATCTTTTTGTTTGAAAAATCGAACTGGACGCCATTCCTTGCGCTGTTTCTCCTTTTTGCTCTTCTTTTTCTTAAAGAGCTTATGATGGGACTTTTTCTTTGTGGGACATGCGCAATTCTTCTTAGCTTTGCACTTGATCTGCAAATGAGGCTTCTTGCAGGCAACTTTAAATGGCTGATTGTTCTCGAGCATCTCTTTCTTCCAGGATTGATCTTGACGATGCAGATGCTGAATCGTGGTTTTCAGAACAAGATCAACTGGACAGTGAAACCGTGTTCGCACTCAACAATCCTGAACTCTCCAGTTCAGATGAATCCAGTTCAGATGATAGCAGTAGCTCAGACTGCTATATCCCGGTGTTCACTATACAGCCATGCCATGCTCTTAAGCCTACTGTTCCAGTTCCTTTAGTCCATTTGCAGATCTTACCGTCAAAATATGACAAGCACATTAAAGTCATTGGGTTTATGGACACAGGAGCTCACAGGAGCATGATGAATCCAGCAGTTTTACCACCAGAAGCATGGGTGAAGCATACAGAGTATTTCAAAGCTGCTGATGGTGAAGTTTTCCATACGGATCTCATCACCAAGTAACCTATTGGTATCCGGTTCTTTCATGATTGTATAATTTGGACCAGATTCATTGTTCCAATTTGCCAGATAAGGATATTCTGATTGGTTTTGATGTTTATCATCAAGCCAAGAAACTTCAGATCCAACCTGATGGTAAACGGTTTAGTAGATTCATTAAGTCTTATACTACTGTTCCAAAATTGTTTCAATCCTCTACAGTGGGGGTGAATATGGTGGATTTTGAAGAATTGAAACAATAGTTCTCTCCGTTTTGGTCAGAGTCTCACAGCGACTTTAATCATCCAAACCCATTATGGAGAAATGAAGATTTCTTTATTAGGCTTCCTTTCAAGCTTAATGAGGATATCAACCCTACAAAGGCTACATGTCCAGGGATGACTCCTTCGGACCTTGCTTTGGCCCAGAATGAATGCAACCAGTTGCTACAGCAAGGATTGATTGAGCCCACAACTTCTGATTGGGCTTGCCAAGCCTTTTATGTGGAGAAGCGCTCAGAGAAGGCACGAGGAAAGAAACGTCTGGTGATAGACTACAAGCCTCTCAAAGCTTTCTTGAAAGATGATAAGTTCCCTTTGCCCAAGATCAACTCATTGTTTGTTCATATCCGAGAAGCCCACATCTTCTCAAAGTTTGATCTCAAGGCATGTTTTTGGAAATTGGGTATAAGCCCAGAAGAAAGGCCCAAAACAGCCTTTTGCATACCCAATGCTCATTACTAGTGGAAAGTCTTGCCTTTTGGCCTCAAGGTAGCGCCATCACTGTTTCAGAAGGCAATGACAAAGATCTTCCAGCCAATAATGCATCACACGCTGGTCTACATTGATGACTTGCTTCTTTTCTCAATTGATGTTGAGTCATACTACCAGCTGTCAAACCTTCTATGGCACATCAAAGATCTTTTCCCAAAGAGGTCCAGAACTTTACAAAAACAATCCCCACTATGGATCTCCATCCAAGAAACAACTGTAAGGCTATTTGAAAGATTCAAAAAAGGCATCAAAGTCTCTAAGATCTCCAGAAAAAGATCTTACAGATGAATGACCTTGCCTCTTTACGTCTTGTCACCATGAAGGACATTGATCTTACCATTCAAGCTTGGATACTGGAAAACTTCTTTCCGGAAGAAGAAACTAAGGGTTATGCCCCTTATAAAATGAGGTTCATCTTCAAAGATAAGATTCAGGAATTACACCAGATCATGATGAATATCCCAGAGGAGTTCAGTCCTAGTAATGAAAAGATTATGACGATTATTCAAGAGAAATTCTCAAGATGGCCAATTCGTCCAAGAGCTGCTATAGATTCGACTTTCACAAACAGTCTCAAGAATCGATTCTATGAAAGTCTGTTTGATCATCTTGAATCAATATTGCCCAATGGGATTGCTGAAGAAATCCTTGGCATGCCTCCATCATGTTTTCGGAAATAGTGTTCTATTCTCAGAAGCATCTGGGATGGAAAATCCGACGGAATGACTCAGTACAAAGATGATATTGTTCATTATGGATATGAAACCTTTCATTCCACAATATTCATCAAGAGTCAAAGCTTCTTCCAAAATTACGAATGGGATTTAGGAGACCTGTATGAACATGGTTTCCTCAATGGTTTTATTTTAGGACAGAATCATATTCAACCCGACTGTCAGAGTATTGAGGAAGAAATTCTCAAGTTACTTCCCCCCAATGTCTGCAATGATATTAAGAGATGGTATGAGCGACATGGAAGTGTCAATGTCTGGATTGATTCTATCTCTCCATAATGGACGCATTACTATATGAACGTTTATCCTCCTATGCATCTGATCCGGATTATCCCTTCGTTATGTTTCTCTTCCTGGAAACTTAGAGTTTGGCCATCAAGACCAAAACCCAGGAAATATTTCGGTGTTGATGATCTTTTCCCAGAATCCCTATCATCAGAACACACCCACAGGATCAGAGCCTTTTCTGTAGATAATGTTCGTCGAAGCCTGGAATGCAATACAAATGATAAAGTTTGGCGATGATTCACCACCATAGAAGAATCATCCAGATGTATCATACAAGGATACAATAAGATCAATTTCCCACATAGCCTTTCTGCTAGAATCATCGATGGTGACATCTCTATGACCCACAAGGCTAAGACTCAGTGGGAAGAATGCCAGTATGAGGATGACCCTCTAGAAGATCTCAAGCCTCATGATTATTTCCCGTAATCATGATTGTTTGTCTTTTGCTTTCAATTATTCATGCTTTAGACATCATGATTGGTGTGCTTTATCTTTATGTCTTTGTCATGCTTTAGCATCTTTGCTTTAGCATCTTTTCTTTTGCTTTTGCTTTTGTAAAAGTAGATTCCTTTGCTTTAGCTTTTGCTTTAGTTAAAGGAATGATCTTTATTTAATCTTATCCTTTTGGTGCGGGATCTTGTCCCACCAAAGATGCTTTGTGTTCCCTCTGCTCCATCTATATAAGGAGTAAGGCTTTCAGTTTGTAAAAAGGACTCAATTTGGAATAAAAAATCCTAGTGTGCTTGTCTCTCATGTTTTTCTAAGTAACTCTTAGGTTCTCTTTTAAAGCACGATGGAGTCTTCCCTCAGCTACTATTACTTGTCCATGAGTTTTCAGTTCACCTCTATCTATCTCTATGAGTATGCTCTTCACTCGCCACACCGGTGGATCTTGTGAATCAGAAAATAGTTGGAAAAACACCATCGATCCTTGTCTTAGGCGGTCTCCTCTGTGAGTCTTGTTCACCCGAAGTGTGGGCGCCGAGGCCAGGAGTGCGGTTTATGCCCTTTAATATGGTGGTAGGGACGTAGCAGAGAGCAACCCGAGGTATTGGCGGTTCCAACCGGAACCGTAGGGTTCCAACAGGAACCCATTCCCTAACGGCTAGTAGCCATTGGGGAAAGGGGCAGGGAGCCGTTTGGCTCATTCTAAAACTCTATAAATATGGGTCATTTTTCATTATTTCAACACACTAATTTCTCAACTCTCTCAATTCCTACAATTCTCTTATTCTCAATTAGTTATTATCATTCTCAATTAGTCAATTTTCTTATTCTTCTTACTTATTTCTTAAACAAAAAATGACAAGCTCATCTGAGAACATAATGTCAAATATGCCAACCCAAGAGAGCGGTCTTAGTGTCGGTTCACAATCACGGAGAAGAGAAGTTAAGTCTCGTTCCTAGGATGTTTTCAAAATTCATTTTCATTTAGACCAAGACGATGAAAGTTCAAGAGTAGTTTGCAACCATTGTGGGGTTTCCTACAAATTTTCTGGTGGATACGACAATATGATCAAGCACCTGGAAAGACATCATGCGGTTGAACTTGGACTTGATACGACGCAAACTCAAATTGCCAGGTACGCATCATCTAGTAGAGGTACGAGTACTGTAGATTTATTTAAATATTCTGATGCAAAAACTAGAGAAGAATTTGTGAAATTAACTTGTATGGCACATCTTTCTTTAAGCTTTGGTGAAAAACTTCATTTTACTAATTACGTGCATAATGCTTTAAATCCTGATGCATGTCGAATGACTCGAAACACAACAAACGTCATATTTTTAAATTATACAAAGATGGTAAATTATTTTAAATGAAATATTTAAAGAGATTAAAGGTTGTATTTCTATATGTTCTGATATTTGGAGTGACCATTGGCGAACACACTCATACATGGGTGTGACTTGTCATTGGATTGATGCATCATTTACCATGCAAAAATGACTTATTGAATTTAGAGTTTTTGATGACCAACATACTGCACAAAAATATTTATAGAATGATGAAAGTAATTTTTGATGAATATGGTTTAGTAGATAAAATTTTAACAATTGGATTTGATAATGCATTTGCAAATACTGCATCCATCAATGATTTAAAAGAAATATCAACCAAATTTAGGGGGTCGGTTTTTTCATATTTGTTGCACATGTTGTTGGGTTCTCTAAGAACAATAACCAAGATCATTAAGCATAAAACATGTTAATACGCAAAGTAAAGTAGCGGAAAATACTTACATTGCTCGGCTAAGGATGTGTAGACAACAAAACTTTTGCCTCCATTGAAGTTGCTCCAAGCTTCTCCTTTGATGTATGTTGAGCTTCCAAGCATGTTTCTTGAATTCCAAACTCATGGGAAAGGTTTCCCTATCACCTTTGTATGATTCCTTTGTGTGCTAGCACTTAGAATATTTTGCAACAAAACTTCATTTTGCTTTGTGTGACTCTCGGCCAAGCCAAGAGAAGAGAGGAAGATGATGAAGTTCACGCCCAAGGCATGATGAGGAGAGAAAAGAAAATTGAGTGAAGTGTGTATAATGAAAAGTGTAATTGATTTTCAAAAAATCAAAGACATAATACCAAATCCAAGTTGGTAGATGTCTTTCACCTTTTCATAATTAAATAATGAAAGTGTGTTTTACAAGCCAAAATCAACCAACAACTTACATCACCAAAAAAGTGATGAGATTGACTAGTGATGTGACTTGAGGTGGGCCCCACTTTAATTCAAAATCCGAGTGGGCCCGCAAAACACATTCCGGGCTCGGGTTCGTTAATTCCGAATCAACGAATTTTTCGTTGCGACTTAATTAAATCAAATTTAATTAAATAATAATGCCAAGCAAAATTACTATTAAAGTCGCTCGCGAATTAATTCTAAATTAATTAATTCACCCAAATTAAAATCCAATTTCAATTCTGTTATGAAATCTAATTTCATTTAATATATCGAATATATTATTTTAATCGATTAATTCTGAATTAATCGTTCTCTCTCTTCTAATTGAATTTTATCCTAGATAAAATTCTCTCCGTAATTAATCATACATTAATTTTCTCTCTCTTCTAATTAATCCCAGATTAATTATGTCTGAGTCATACGTCATCGGTGAATCTTCCGGAAGCGACCCATGAGATCCCTGGATATGTTGGCAGTAAATCCAGTCGTCGGATTATCCGAACAAGTGCGTACCCGGTACCACGTTCTTACCGATTTACAAGACATGGTTGGCCTTTAGCAAAGCACCGTGCCTACCCAATTCTCCAGAAATATTCTTTAAGGAATATGTAATCTATGTCAGGCATAGTATACGTAGTATTGCGTATTACGATCCAGTATCGAATGTCACATGCTAGGCCTGGGGCTGGAATTGTGTCTGCCCCGTACGAAGCATATATCGGATCTCTAGTAACTAGTCTCTATAATCGGATAAACATGACCTAGTCATATTATCCCGATGACTGCAGTACTTAAGAGTACTAGTTCCGTATCTTACATGATCATCATCTCCATATGACTGAAGTGATACTTCCATCTTGACATCACACCCAATACACTACGATTCTCAGTATACCCAGAATTGGTGTACACAGAATCTGTTAAAGCCTTGGACGACCAAAACCAAAGTATACTGATTGTCGCAAGTATTAGCGATGCAAGTCTCAGGTTAAGACCAAATACACCTACCCTAATTCGGACTCCCATAGACACATAGTCATACTATCAATGGAATTCCGAGGGGTCTATCCAGAGCGAAGCTGTTTTCGTACCATCGGTAAACACAACCTCCTATCACACTTGCATAAGTATCCGATACTTAAATATATGAGAACTATGCCGTTATGCTCCCACAACGCGCACAAGTGCAATACTAGTCTATTCCGCATTATCGATGTCTGACCGGCGTAAACACACACGTATAACGCAAGCGTACGTATCGTTCAAGTAGTATAGAAAAATATCGATCCCACGAGGACTTAATACCTAAGCTATTAATTTTATGAAGTCAAATGATTACTAGTATCTAACAGGTTGTTTGATTGATTTGAAATGGCGACGATTCTAAATTTAAAGACAAGTAAATAAAATTGTTCGAAAGAAAGTTTTAAGAAAATTCAATATTAAAAACTATCTAGGGTTGTGAATCTTTTCAATATTATTTAAATATGAAGTGGTTGTCCTATAGTTGGGTAATATATTGATTTATTAACCTAGAACACTAAATTATGTGAAAGCCACTTCCGATGGTCAATTACAAATACCTAGTATAATCCAATTGAACCATATGTCTATGTCAACCAAATTACCTATATTCATTAAGATTAAGTTCCAATTAAGGCTACCCCCCCCGCCCGACAGGTATATTCCTATCCTGTAAGGAAATCTATTAAAAGAGTTATCTATCCTCAAGGAAGATCGTGGGCTATTGAGTCTAAGGTCTTAAACTTAAAATCCATATGTCTAGTTCATTTTAAGTTTACCTAATCAATTTTATTAATGGCCAGTTAATAAAAAGCATTAAGATTAAGACTCAATAAATAAATCTTTATATTACCCAAACTATAATCTAACTCTTATAAACCAGTGATATTGAAATTCATCACAACCCTAGATAACTAACTTAGTTATGACACATGGCTAGGGCTAGTAAAAACTTAAAAGTAAAAGCCATAAAGTAAAAATGCGAAATAGTAAACGCGGTAAAGTAAATTCTGAAAAGTAAATAACAATAAAATAAAATGCTAAGGTAAAAAGAATTACTTTTACTATTTACTATTTTAGATATCTCCCATAAAATAATATATAAACTTGTGATAATATTACCAACCAGCCATATAGGCGGTAACCTGATTAATTCAAATTAAGTCCGACCAGCCATAAAGGCGGTATGATTTGTCCATGAACCTGCCATATAGGCGGTAAGAAAATTTAATTATCAACCAGCCATATAGGCGGTATCCTGGATTAGTCAGGTTTAAACCAATTTAAATTTAATAGCCAACCGACCAATATGGCGGTATCCGTATTAAGTCAAATTTTAAATAGTAATATATTATATTTAAGGGAGATTAATCTAAATAGTAACAGTAAAAAGAATTACCTTTCACCTTAGCAAGGAGAAGTTACCTCATCATGGTTGAATAGTAAAACTGAAACAGTAAAAACAAGAAATTACTATTACTATTACTATTACAGAAAGTAATTACTATTACAAAATGTAATTAATTACAAAACTTAAATTAAAAGAGATTAGAGAGAGAAACTCCCGATTTACATCAAAGAAATGAGAGAGAATGGTACAACTAAAACTGAAATGGCGGCCTCCTTTTATAGGCAAATTTTGGTCCAGCGTCGCGACGCTGAAAATGCACTAGCGTCGCGACACTAGCAACAGTTTCTGGAGTCCACGCGTACGTTGACCACGCGGCTGTCGGCACAATAATTGGTGACATGTGTCACGCTCTGGTTGGCTGGTGATGCGGTCCAATGAAATCGTGCCACGTGTAATCTTGTTATTGGGTGTAAATTCGGTCTAATAGAATGGTGACACGTGGCATCCTCTGATTCGTTGATTATTCGGTCTAAGAGAGAGGCGACACGTGGCACGCGGTTTGGGTGGTCCAATGAGGTGATGACACGTGGTATGCGGCGCATGTTAGCAAGGGCAGCGCACGTTAGCAAGATCCGGCGCACGTTAGCAAGTCCAACCTATCAGATTTTGACACATGGCATACGGCGCATGTTAGCACATTCGGCGCATCCTGGGCATCGCGACGCGCAAGGCTTCAGCGTCGCGACGTTGAAATGACTATTTTGCCATTTTTGTCCAATTTTCACTGTTTTGCCCCAAATCACCTCCAGAATGTCCTGAAACTTTATTTATCTTCAAAATAACACAAAACACATCAAAATATTCACAAGACTCAAGAAACTATACAAATATTAGGATAAATGAGTGGGAAATAGTGATATAATACCACTCATCACACCCCCAAACCTAACATTTTGCTAGTCCTCGAGCAAAATTAAATAAAATAACATAATTAAAATTTAACTAAGCCACTTCGTAGGGATCACGGTTGCATTTAGCGCATGCAACAAGCCTTTAAACCCCTAGGTGTCCCTAGTGGACGAGTTGTAGTCTCGTGAGGGCTTACAGCAATGATACCCACAAACATTTTTACAAAAGTAAAATTAGTTAAAACTAATGCACACAAAAGCAAAAACAAGAGAAAAGAGAAGTTAGTGACTAATCAGGTGAAACTTCTACTTCAAGTTACTAGTTGTTTTGTTTCTTTCTAATTACCGAATAAGTAAATTCTCCGATTATTTTACCATTCTCCATATACACAGCCAACAAAATATTAATCAACTCATTTTTGCCCACAACAATCATAAGTGCAGTTGATAAGAGAGTAATATTTTTGTCCTAAAGTTCTATCAGATTTCACACCTTTTTGTAGCAATGGAATAATTTTTCTGATTTTTCTGATTTTTCTTTGATTTTTTCACTATTTTTTTTATTTATATACAATACCTTCCGTCTATGTAGCGAGTGTTGGGTCGGTGACTCCCAAACCAGTTGGCTTTAGGGCACCAGGTGTTAAGACACCCCTACAGACTTCATTACTCAGACTTCAGATATATATATTTTTGCAGCATCTTCGATCCATGTAACGAGCTTTGGGCCAGTGACTCCCAAACCAGTTGGCTTTAGGGCACTAGGTGTTAAAACACCCTTACAGACTTAATAACTCAGATCTCAGACGTTTTTTTTTTTTTTTTTTTTTTTTTTTTTTTACGCCATCACTTTTTGAGATGCTTCCTCCAATTAAACTAGAGACTGAATATTACAAACTTTCAATTAGCTCATGTCCGTATGTTACTATGCATATTGATAATACCTGCCAACTGAGCATATGAAGGTCCATTTTAGTCAGTATTATGGAGAATTTACAAATTAAATAATTTAAAAGGAATAAACAAAAATTAACTTATTTCGAAAATAGGCTTGAGATACGTCTCAGGAGTGGAAACTCCTTACTCGGCTATCTTTTACCAATTTCACACTTTTTAGTCAAAACACAAAAACGCAAAATATTTTTGTAATTTTGAAAATTTTCAATTTTTTTTTGTATTTTTCGAAAAATTTTGGACTAAAATAAAAATAACACACAAACTAAAAACAAGGTACTGATCAACTAATTCTCTCCCCCAAACCTAAATGAGACATTATCCCCAATGTCTTAAACAGTAAAAGGAGAGTTACGAAGGTCGTACCTGTTTAGCTGAAATCTACAGGAAATTAAAGGTTAAGATCCAGATTAATCCTACGCCTCTTACCACGATCGTCCTCAGACCAATTTATCTTTGAAAGAATAGGGTCAACTGGTGGTTCATAGGCTATGAGTTGGTCTATTAGATCCAGAGCAGTTCTGGCAGTAAAGAGGAGTTCTTTTAAAGGTTTCGACACGAACCCATTTCTCCGAGCATCATCAAGAAACACACAAAGAAAATCATAAAATCCATCAACGTTGAGCAGTCCAATTGGTTTCTGGTGTATGTTCAGGTTCGCCCAAGATAACACAATAAAAATTTCCTCCAATGTACCCAAGCCACCTGGCAAAGCAATAAAAGCATCAGCACGGTTAATCATTTCCACTAGTCGTTCAGACATACCTGGCACAATCAGTTCCTCTCCGTTTGATGGTTCAATAAGATTTGCCTCTGCCAAGGGTTTTGGGATGATTCCCAAAACGTGACTGCCTCCTTCCTGTACAGCCTTTGAAACGATCCCCATAAGTCCAAGATTTCCTCCGCCATATATCAAGTGCATATTCCTCGCAGCTAAGACTCGACCCAATTCCTGTGCTGCTTCTATGTATTGTGGCTTAGTACCAACACTACTACCGCAGAACACACAGATGTTTTCAACTCGTCTTCTTGAAGTGGCTTCCATTTTTTATTTTTTTTTTATGTATTTTTTTTCTCAACTTTGGATGCCTTCAAAAGTACAATGACGAGCTGAATTTATAGTACCTGAAAAGGGTGAGTAAAAATAGCACAAGTATCTTTCAGAGGACGATTAGTAGCGAAATAATATCGTGATTAGTCAAAAAGGGCTGGATCCTGTCGGAGAAAATAAAAGAAAACAACAAAACAAATTACAATTATTAGAAAAGATAAAGAGATATAATATTTACAAGAAAAGTAGCGGCTTGGTTGACGTCTATGCGTCAGGGACAAGCTTCTCATCCAATTTTCTTATAAATTGGCAAACAGGTCTTTTTGAGTCAGATTCCCGAGACTTAACTGTTGTCTTTCTTTTTGAAATTGTGTATGTAATTTGCGAATGGCTATATGAACATATCCACTGGGATGCGTCTCAAGAGTTGAAGATATTTCATCTACAGACTCCTTACTCAAGCCATCCCTAATGAATTTAATTTTGTCTTCGCGATTATCAGACACCATTCCTAAAGAACGACAACGAGTGTTGCAATTCCATCGTGCACATTTGTAACAAACACCCATTTGCTTAGCTCTACGTTTCTTTGCATAGGTGCTTCTTCCAAAACCAGGCAGATGTGAAATAAAAGAGTCAGAAGACTCACCTGCCAATCGGACCGTGCTTCAATTACCCAACGAATATCATTAGGAACACCGTGATTGTTAGTAACCTCATCCGTTCCAAGCGAGCTTTGTAGACTTTCATCAGAGATTTTTGAGGGAGAGAAGGAAATTGCTTGTGAAGATTTGCGAGAGCTTCTTCCATCTTGAAATGACTTAATCTGCAAAAAACACAAACAAACCAATTAAATCACACCAAATCACAATATATACACAAATTGCATGGGTTGCCTCCCTGCGAGCGCTAAGTTTAGAGTCGTCAGCTAGACTTGACTTCTTGAACGTAAGCTGGATCTGAAAGTGTGAAACTTTCTTTTTGTCGCTCAAATGATTCTCCCCAGTAGTGTTTGACACGCTGACTGTTAACCTTGAATGTGTTGTTGGTATTGGGATCCAGTAACTCAATAGCTCCATAAGGTAAAACCTGAGTGATCACAAATGGTCCTGACCACCTAGATTTCAACTTTCCAGGAAAAAGTTTCAACCTCGAATTGAACAACAACACACTGCTGCCTTGGTTCCAACTTTCTGTGAACTATTTTTCGGTCATGCCATTTCTTGGTCTTTTCCTTGTACAATTTGGCATTCTCATAAGCCTGTAGGCGAAATTCCTCCAATTCATTGAGTTGGTGAAGTCTTTTCTCTCCTGCAGCTTGTGAATCAAAATTCAACTTCTTCAGTGCCCAGTACGCCTTGTGCTCAAGCTCAACTGGCAGATGGCATGCTTTCCCAAACACCAATCGATATGGCGACATACCAATGGGTGTCTTGTAAGCTGTCCTGTAGGCCCATAATGCATCATCTAGTTTTGTTGACCAGTCCCTCATTGTTGATCCAACGGTTCTTTCTAGGATTCTTTTGATTTCCCTGTTTGAAACCTCAACCTGTCCATTTGACTGTGGATGGTAAGCTGTGGCAACCTTGTGAGTAACTCCGTATTTGGATAGGAGTGCATCGAAATATCTGTTACAGAAATGTGAGCCACCATCGCTGATGATTGCACGAGGTGTTCCGAATCGCGTGAAAATGTTCTTTTTAAGGAATTTGATCACCACTTTTGAATCATTGGATGGCAGTGCAACTGCTTCGACCCATTTGGAGACGTAGTCTACAGCAACCAGGATGTACATGTTTCCGAATGATGGAACAAAGGGTCCCATGAAATCAATACCCCACACATCGAATATTTCCACTTCTAGAATGTTTTGCAACGGTCCTTCATTTCTCCTCGAAATATTCCATGTTCTCTGGCACCTGTCACATTGAAAAGCAAAAAGATAAGCATCTTTAAAAAGAGTGGGCCAGAACAAACCTGATTGAAGAACTTTTGCTGCAGTTTTATTTCCGCTGAAGTGTCCGCCATATGGTGATGAATGACAGTGCTGCAAAACACTGTTGATTTCCTCATGTGGAACACACCGTCTCAATAAATGATCAGCACAGCATTTGAACAGGTACGGTTCATCCCAGACATAGTGCTTGACTTCTTTGAAGAACTTTTTCCGTTGCTGAGTTGTCCATTCCAACGGCCATTTTCTGACACAATGTAGTTGACATAGTTAGCATACCAAGGGACTTCCTGTTGTTTCATGGCAAACAGCTGTTCATCTGGAAAAGTTTCTTTGATTGACAGATCTTTGTCAGCTGTTTCTCCATTC
>SKCR01054379.1:0-29768 GCA_019454045.1 Zanthoxylum bungeanum | reverse complement strand
CCGACAATCGCCATCGCCATGTGTCGCCATGTGTCAAACAAGTGTCAGCCACATCATCGCCATGTCATCAGAAGACCGAGTCAACTTTGCCATGTCATCTCCACATCATCATCAGCCAATCACAGCGTGCCACATGTCATCATTCTATGGTGCCGACAATCACTATCGCCACGTGTCACCACGTCAGCATAATCATTGAGTTGCCATCCACCTTGCCACGTGTCACTTTATCCCCTTATCCAAAATGCCACGTGGTAGATAAAAATTTGAAGTCGACGAACTAGAAGCTAACATGTCTCGCGTCGTGACGCGCGAGGCCTATCGGGATTTCAGTTTCAGATGTATCTTCCTCTCTGAATTCTCTGATGTAAATAGGGAGTTTTCTACTTAGTTTCTTTTTAATTTCAGTTTTGTAATTAATTTTAATTACGTTCTGTAATAGTAATTTACTTTTGTAATAGTAATAGTAATTTACCTTTTTTAACTTTTACAGTTTTTACTATTCAACCATGAGGAGGTAACTTCCTCCTGATAGGGTGAAAGGTAATTCTTTTACTATTGCTATTAAGATTAATCTCCCTTAATTATAATATATTCATTATTTAAAATTTGACTTAATAAGGATACCGCTATATTGGTCAGTTGGTAATTCATTTTAAACTGGTTTAAACCTGACTAAGCAAGGATACCACCAGATTGGTCGGTTGGTAATTAAATATTCTTACCGCCTATATGGCAGGTTCATGGACAAATTTTGATACCGCCTTTATGGCTGGTCGGACTTAATTTGACTTAATCAGGTTACCGCCTATATGGCTGGTTGGTAAAATCATCACAAGTTCATATATTATATTAAGGGAGATATCTAAATTAGTAGTGATAAATGTGGATCCTTTTACTCTAGCATTTTCTTTTATTGTAATTTTCTTTATTTACTTTCCCGCATTTTACTTTTCAAAATTGTACTTTATGTCTTTTACTTTTAAGTTGTTACTAGCCTAGTTATGTGTCGTAACTAAGTTAGTTATTTGGGGTTGTGATGACTTCTAATATCACCGGTTTATAAGGGTTTATTTTATAATTTGGGTAATTTAAAGTTTACTTATTAAGTCTTAAGCTTAATGCGTCTTGTTAATTGGCCACTAATAAGATTGATCTGGTAAATCTAAAATAAACTTGATAAAGGAAATTTAGGTTTCAGCCTTAGACTTAATAGCTCACGATCTTCCTTGAGGATAGATAACTCTTTAATAGATTTCCTTACAAGATAGACATATACCTGTCGGGCGGGGGTAACCTTTATTGGAACTTAATCTTAATGAATCATGATAATTTGGTTGATATAGACATATGGTTCAATTACGTAATACTGGGTATTTGCGTCTGACCATCGACAGAGGCTTTCGCATAATTTCGTGTTCCAGGTTAGTAAACGATTTATTACAAAAACATGAAATAACCACTTCATCTTTTAAAAGACATTAGAAAGATTCACAACCCTAGATAGTTTCTTAATATTGAATTTTCTTAAACCTACTTTCGTGCAATTTTATTTACTTATTTTTTAGAATCATCACCATTTCAAATCAATCAATCAACCTGTTAGATACTAGTAATCATTTGACCTCATAAAATTAATAGATTAGGTATTAAGTCCTCGTGGGATCGATACTTTTTATACTACTTGAACGATACGTGCGCTTGCGTTATACGCATGTGATTACGCCGGTCAGTTGGCTGTTATCTAGCAATATTTTCTGGGTATCACACTCTACATAGACTGGACTATTATATTGCAGCCTTATAACTAACCTATGTACATCAGCTTGGGTGCCCATAGATTCTAGAGAAGAATCAATATAGGCCACCACTGCACTTACAACAAGAATTTTTCAACAACTGAGAGCAGAGAGAACCCCAGCATAGGCCAGTTCATCTTCAGCACCTGCAGCGCCACAATAGCAACCTCAACCTTCTCGGAGATCATCACAGCCTAGATCCATGACACAATGCGTAGAACAGTTGGAATCTCGCGTCGATTACATTTCTCAACTGCTTCAACAAATGGCACACCATCAGAGATTGAGTAATGATCAGAGTCCAACCTATCCAGGGGACAACAACGAGGATAACGACGAGGCTGAAGATGAACTAAACCACGGTAATATTGTTCCCTTATCTTTATTTTATTTTCTAACGCATTAGGGACAATGCTAGATTTAGGTTTGGGGGTTGGGATGTTTATGTTTATTGTTTTCTCTGTTATTCTTTCTTTCCTGTATGTTTTCTTTTCTTACATGTTTTGTGTGTTTTTTTTTTTAATTTTTGCATGCTTTTCAAAAAAAAAATGCCAAAGACAAAGAGGAGTCTAATGATGAGATTGTTTGTTTTAGTAAAAAGTTCTAGGAAATGATAAATGCTAATTTCACTTTTATCTTTTATTTTGAGCATAATATCTAGGTCAGACTTATATCCACTAGAAAATAGTTATGTAGCAGTTAAATAATAAAGAATTGACAAAGTGACTAGTTAAAATAATTGGTGGATGATGAATGACCGTTTGCCTGTATATCTATTTCTGTTTACATTTATTTATGATGTCAGGTAAAAAAAAATGACCAAGCTCTTACTTAGTAACCGGGCGTCTTGCCTGGCCAACAGTGACTGTTGGCATCAAACGGTACGGCTTGAGTTAGTTAATAAATAAGCTTTTACTCAGTAACCGGACATCTTGCCTCAGTAAGTAGTGATTGTTGACGTAAATGGTAAAGCTTCAAAAACATCAAATCATACCTCACTTTGCGCATATAGTAGCAGACAAAATAATTTTTAGATAATCAGGTTGGTTTGACCCATTAACTACTGAGAATTGAGACAAACTCACCTAGTTAATAACTTAGAATCGAAGATGTTTGCAGAGCTATTCACACACGCACTTAGAGTCTGATTTAGATACTTTGTTCAAAGGAATGAATTTTAGTTGTAGTAAGCATTTTGAAAGTTCCTTTAACTTTGTTGCTAGACATTCTCTGAGGACATTGTATATATAGCCATTATTTTCGTTTATTTTATTTATTTCTTTTGTTTATTTTGTTTTTATGTGTAATTGCATGTGCATGATTGACGTTTGTGGGTATCGTCGCTGTAGCCTTCACGAGCTATAACTCGTCCACTATGGAAACCTAGAGGTTTAAAGGCTTGTTGCATATGCTAAATGCAACTGTGATCCTACGAAAGTGGCTTAGATTAATTTAGTTTTAATTGTTTATTTATTTTATTTTATTTGTTTTACTCGAGGACTAGCAAAATGTTAGGTTTTGGGGGTGTCTGTGATGAGCGGAAAATATCTTAATATTTACCGCCCCTTTGACCTAATATTTTTGTATGGTTTCTCGGGTTTTCGAAGTTTGAATCTGTTTTTATGTGTTTGCCAGATAAATAAAGTTTCGGAACTCATGGAATCAAATCGGGGTTTAAAAGACAAAAAAAAAAAAGATGAACAAAGTCAAAATGGGAAAATTACTGTTCCCGATCGCGACTCGCACCACTTCTCTGCGTCGGGACTGTTGGAAACGGCTTTCCTTAGCGCAGCGGAAATGGCTATGTAGTGGCACCGGATCTTTAAAATTTTCTCTGCCTTCTCCTTTGTTGAAGTCGAACTCCACCGAACTCTTGATGAATTTCCTTTGAGATTCTACCGTAGAATCAACCACCCAATCTTCCGAGCTATATCTCGAAACCAACAAACCGAAGTGTGGGCTTCACTCACAAAGATCAACCTCTAAACTATTTAGAGAAGTATCAAACTCTAAACTATTTAGAGAAATTATATTGTCACAAATTCTTTTGGCTTTAAGAAAAATGAGATGAAGAAGATCAAGTATCTTGTTCACTCTTGTTTTTCCTTTCAAATCTCAACAATTGAGAATAAGAATTTTCTCTCAACTATTGAAGAAAAATTCTAAGTGTTTTTGTATTTCTCTCTACCTCTCTCAAAGTTGTGTCAAAAAATAGAAAACTTTCAAAAAAAAAATCTTTTTATCACTCAACCTTTGAGTGGGAATGGTAGAGAAAATCCACTAAATCATTCCATCAACATCCACTCAATTTTATCAATTGTAAATGGCCAACACACTTGAGTGGAGTGTCAACCAAATCCATTAGATAATGGAACAAGTTAGGTAATTAGGTCAAAACTAATTAACAAAAACTTGGTGGATGATTTGGCAAACCATTAAGGCTTGTCTTGATAATGCATTTACCATTATCAAATAATGATGTCATAATTATCTCATAATTATGCATTATCAATGATGATGTAATAATTATCTCATAATTATTAATGATGTAATAATTATCTTATAATTATTATTTGATTATCTTATAATCAAAAATATTAGAAAATATAATATTAAACTAATTTAATATTATTTTCATTTGTGACAAAAATATTATTAATCATATTAATAATATTTAAATATAATGTGAGCATATTATTAGACAATCTAATTATATTAGGTTTGCTACAGTTAATCGAGCTAGCACGGGGACCAAATGGACCTACGGTTCCGAGCTCCAATAATTCTGAAATATTAATTAAACTCTTTAATTAAATATTACGAATTATTAACTCCGCGTTATTCCACTAAAAACTCGAAGTTGAACTCCGTTACCGTAGATGGAAATATAAGCCGAACAACTTCGGTGTCCATCGATATAGTCACTACATATGGATATAGCCCTTCACGAATATCTCATAAATAGAGTCGGGTCATAAGTCCGTTATACCCCTCTAAATATTTTGTCTCTTAAGCACCATTGATTCTATAATGAACAATTAATTCATAACAATTATGAATATAAAATATTTTCTATTCGTAATAGAAAAGTTGAGCGCTCAAATTATTCAAGTCCCGAATCAACTCTTAAAAGAGATATTCATCTGCTTCTCGTAAGAAGGAGTGAATTCCATATCTATGTAAAACGTTCCCAGCTACATACAAAACCATATCCCCAAAATACGTAGTTATTGGCCGGGACTGCTACACCAACCTCACCATAGTAAATCAAAGGACACAGCCTGACATGCAGGAGTTCGTAGTACACTCAGGATTAAGATTAATCCATATATGACCATCTAGTAGATAAAATGAATTTCTTCGATTAACGGATATTAAAAGAAATTCGTATTTATCTGAGTCCAGTCCTATATGATCTTATCATACAAGGTGCCTCCATTCCCATGTCACTACATGAACGATCCCGGATCAAGGTCGTCATACAAGTATAGAATGGACCGCAGCTATAGATATACCACAAACAAAGTACCCACTCTGTTTGCTCTCTATGGACTATTTAGATTACTAACTTTAGACTTAAATCCTCTTGTGCATCAAACATACACTAAGTCTAAAGGTACAAGAGTAATCAAGGTAAACAAGACAATTGGATAATATGCAATTTAAATCAAACAACTTTGATAAATGAATAATGCGTTTATAATTATTACAATAATCAATTCCGTTTTACAACACATGAAGCTCTAGGACATAAATCCCAACAATCTCCCACTTGGACTAGAGTAAATGGGACATGTCATGTAATCCTAAACCATTTAGGTGACCTTCAAAAACTGTAGCCGATAAGGTCTTTGTAAACGGATCAGCTGGGTTGTCTGCGGATGGAATCTGCGTGACAATGACATCTCCTCTCTGCACTATCTCCCTGATAAGGTGATATTTTCTCTCAATATGCTTACCCCGTTTGTGGCTTCTTGGTTCCTTGGAATTCGCCACTGCTCCACTATTATCGCAATAAAGTGTGAGTGGTTTATCCATATCTGGAACAACTTCCAAATCTGCCAAGAATTTACGGAGCCAGACTGCTTCCTTAGCTGCTTCACAAGCTGCTACATATTCAGCCTCCATGGTGGAGTCAGCAATACAAGATTGCTTAATGCTCCTCCATACAATAGCTCCACCACCTAGGGTGAATACTGATCCAGATGTTGATTTCCTAGAATCTACATCCGTCTGAAAATCAGAGTCTGTATATCCTCTGAGGATCATATCCTCACCAGAATATACTAGCATATAATTTCTCGTTCTCCGAAGATACTTGAGAATGTGTTTCACTGCCACCCAATGATCTAATCCTGGGTTGGATTGAAACCTACTGACTACTCCCACTGCAAAACAGATGTCCGGTCTCGTGCATAACATAGCATACATAAGACTTCCAACTGCTGAAGCATATGGAATATGTCTCATCTCCTCAACTGCTTGAGGTGTCTTAGGAGACTGTTCCTTAGACAAATGAATTCCATGCCTGAAAGGTAAATTACCTTTCTTGGAATTTTGCACCAAATCGCACAAGAATCTTGTCGATATAGGATGCTTGAGACATTGCTAACAGTCGTTTCTTGCGATCCCGAATAATCTGGATCCCAAGTACATAACTTGCCTCTCCCAAATCTTTCATTTGGAATTGGTTAGCTAGCCAGATTTTAACGTCCGATAATATCTTTACATCATTCCCAATGAGTAAAATATCATCGACGTATAACACAAGGAAAACCACCTTCCCATCAATGATGCGCTTGTAGACACAAGGTTCATCGATGTTTTGCTCAAAGTTATAAGACTTGATCGTAGTATCAAACCTTATGTTCCAAGATCTAGATGCTTGCTTAAGTCCATAAATAGACCTTTGCAACTTGCAAACCTTTTGCTCTTGACCTTGGGTTATGAACCCCTCTGGTTGTACCATATAGATACTTTCATCAAGATTGCCATTCAAGAATGCAGTCTTGACGTCCATTTGCCAAATCTCATAGTCATAATATGAGGCAATGGAAAGAAGAATCCTGATGGATTTAAGCATGGCTACTGGCGAGAAAGTTTCTTCATAGTCAACTCCCTCCTTTTGGGTATAACCCTTTGCCACTAGCCTAGCCTTGAAAGTCTGTACTTTCCCATCTATTCCTCTTTTTCTCTTGTAGATCCACTTGCAACCTATGGGTTTTACTCCATTAGGTTGGTCTACAAGTTCCCAGACTGAGTTAGAGTACATGGACTCCATCTCAAGGTTCATGGCTTTGAGCCATTCTTCTTTATCAGTATCATCCATTGCACTACGATAGGTCAATGGATCATCTATACCATCACAAGATGCAACAACTTGCACTTCACCATTTCCTAGATAGCGTTCAGGTTGTCTTACAACCCTCCCACTGCGTCTAGGTGGCATGGTATTCTGATAAACTTGCATCTGACTTTCAGATGCTGAAGGTGTTATGTCTTTGTCAACATTTGACAATGGTTTACTGGTCGTACCAGTAAGTAACTCCTCAAGTAACACTTTACTTCGAGGTTTGAATTCTTTCATATAATCCTCCTCAAGAAATGTAGCATTTGTCGATACAATATTTTATTATCTTCGGGATTATAAAAGAATCCACCCCTAGTTTCCTTAGGATAGCCTACAAATAGGCACACCTGTGAACGTGGTTCCAACTTAGTAGTCTTGTTCTTTAGCACATGTGCTGGACACCCCCATATGCGGAAATGTCGCAAACTAGCTTTACGACCACTCCATAACTCTAAGGGAGTCTTAGGAATAGACTTAGAAGGAACTACATTCAGGATATACATTGATGTTTCCAATGCATACCCCCAGAATGAACTAGGTAGAGTGCTATAACTAAACATTGATCTCATCATGTCTAGTAGGGTTCGATTTCTCCTTTCTGCAACACCGTTTTGTTGTGGTGTTCCAGGTGCTGTGAGCTGTGAAACAATTCCATGCTCAACTAATAATTCCTCGAAATCTTTATCAAGGTATTCACCTCCACGATCTGATCGTAGAATTTTGATGCTTTTACCTAACTGGTTCTCAACCTCAGCACGATATTCTTTGAACTTTTCAAATGTATCTGACTTGTGCTGCATTAGATAAACATACCCATATCTAGAATAATCGTCAATGAAAGTGACAAAGTATTCATAACCACCCCGTGCCTTTACATTCATCGGTCCGCAAACGTCCGAATGTATTAGCTCAAGTGGTTCTTTGGCTCTTATCCCTTTTCCAGTAAAAGGTCTCTTAGTCATTTTGCCTTCTAAACAGGATTCGCAGACAGGTAAAGTACCGAGTTTTAACTGATTTAAAACTCCGTTCTTAATTAGTCTATCTATCCGGTCAAGGTTAATGTGACCAAGTCTAAGGTGCCATAAATAGGTATCATCATGAGAAATCTTTTGCCGTTTTGTTTTAGATCTTTCAATCTTAAACATTTCAGTATTAAGCAGTGAATCATGCATTAACGGTCTTAATACATATAGGTTATTTTCGGAGTTTCCTGTGCAAATATTTAATCCATTTCTACTAATAATAACTGACTTATTATTAAATGAAATGGAAAAACCATGTTCCATAAGTTTTGTAACAGAAATCAAATTCCTGCGAAAACCAGGAATATATAGCACACCATTTAAACATAAATAACTATTATTAAAGTTTAACTTGGAATCTCCCACTGCTTTTGCTGAAACAACATCCCCTGTCCCAACTCTCATGGTGAAGCTACCTTCAGCAAGGTCCCTCCATGAGTCAAGTAGCTGCAAAGAACAACAAACATGGTTAGTGGCACCAGAATCAACAATCCATGCGGATTTATCATCCTCCACTAAAAGAGACTCAATGACAAGTAAATCATATTTACCTGAGTTTTTCTTCTCTTTAAGCTCGGCAAGGTATTTGGACAATTCCTTTTCCAATGCCCTTGTTGTTCACAATGGAAACATTTTCCTTTGGCATTGGTTCCTTTGGAGCTTTTGTTGTTCTTCTTTTTTCATTGGTTTTCCTTTGCCTTCCAATTATTATAGGCAGACATGCAGCTCTTCCAGCATTAAGTGCTGGCTCAGGAGGACATTCCTCCATTAGGACAATTTAAGGTCTTCACAGACCAAGATAGCATTCATGTCACTTTTCCATTTAAACATAATTATCCCCGGTTAATTTTTCTTGTTGTTTGATTATTGAGATATTTGCAGATGCCATGGCTGGATGAAAAAAATAATAAACGCGCATTCAATCATTCATTCATCGCATATTGAAATTGTCAAACATTTAGGCATAAAAATAAACATGATGCATGATCAATGTATAATGAATTAGAAACCTAAAAGAATTACTATGCCACGATTATCTATCATCCCACAAATAAGTGCCGCCGTAGGGTAGGTCAAGTATTCGCATGATAGATTGAGACATTCTCAATTGATTAATATATCTGAAATAACTCTTATTCCTATATTAATCAACTACCGTTATTTTGATCAAGGATGCTTGATTAACAACTTAACCATTCCTTTGTGAGTGTGACCCATTATTTCGGAACCCTTGGACTTAACTAGTGAAGTGCCGCCGTAGGGTAGGTCAAATCACCAAATACATCTAGAGTCCCTATCCTTTCGGAATCCAAACCTGATATTGACCCAATAAGGACACCATCCGTAGGGGGACAGGAACAAAGCTGCCACAAGGCGCCTATTGAATCTCACGTTTTTGGATAACAATGGAGATCGTGGGATATATTGTGGTATACCCCTCTCCCACTCACTATTTTGAAGTTTAAGGTTTCTATCTCACTAGTTTCTAATGAATTAAGATTATGCTCGGCTAAAACATATCTTTATTAATACTAGTGGATTATTAGTGATCTAACCAATTTTAACACTTAAAATTTTATTCACTAATACTTATTAGTCTCTACTAATCATTAACTTAATTAAACTAATTTAATCAAGTTTGCTTAAGTGGTCTAATCAATTTTAACAATTAAAATATTAGTTCACTTATAGGTTTTAAAATTTTAGAATTCAACTAATGGACTATATGTCATTAAACCATTTAATAGATATAAGTATGTTATTTACTCCAAAGGTACGGAATTGTATCCCGAGTACAAACCAAATTACCGTCCATTCGGAAGCGGCTATGGAATTTATATCTGGGTTTCCATCCGATATACCAAGGAAAATAATATACTCATAATGTCCATTTGTTCTTAAACTGGAATTCGTAATTTTTAAACCTTTAAACCAATTAATCTTATTAATCCGTTTACATGCATCTTATATTCTAATTTAACTATTAAATTTACATAAAATCATATTTTATGACTTGAATATCATGCATGTCTACATGTTATGGCATGTGAAAATGCAAGAGTAGGCACCCTAGGCTATATGACATGTTAATAAACAATTTAAAACATATATATGCCCAGGTCTGGGCTGAAAACGTTCGCGTAGCGTTCTCTGTGCGTTCGAACGTTTTCCAGGCAGTAGCAAAACGTTTGAGTTGCGTTTTACTGGCGTTCGAACGCTGTCGGTCTGGTGTCAAAACACTGAAACTTTAATTACTCCGTTCGGGAGCTTCCGGAGTCCGTTTTGGTCCCCGTTTTTTTCTACGGACTCGTAACGGAATGAAGTTTCACATACATACATAAATTGCGTTAACCGGGCTCTTATTTTTTTTTCTATACTAATCTAATTAGTACAATAAATCCAAGGCATTCCTTGGTCTTCAAATCTTGCTCCATGGTATGTTGAGTTCTTTGTGGAATGTCTTCTTTATAAGTCCTTCGCGGCATCGGCTCCTCCAAGTTACAAATTGAGTTACATATTGGACTTATTACAAAAGAAATGAACTTACAACACTTGAAAGAAAATGACCTTATGGTCTTACATTCCCAAATCTAAAAATAAGAGCCGGAAAAAATTAACGATCAACGCAATACATTCATCACATGAATCAAAGTAAACATTCATCACATGAACATTAAAACCAACCATTCATCTCATGAATCTAATTGTGCCTACTCATCACAACATGCATTCTAATAATATATATCTCATATAAATTATTAAGAACTTAAAACTTAAAAGAGAAGGGTTAAGAACACTTTTCAACCTTAGCTCTTGATGCCAATTGTTGGAAACGGCTTTCCTTAGCGCAGCGGAAATGGCTATGTAGTGGCACCGGATCTTTAAAAATTTCTCTGCCTTCTCCTTTGTTGAAGTCGAACTCCACCGAACTCTTGATGAATTTCCTTTGAGATTCTACCGTAGAATCAACCACCCAATCTTCCGAGCTATATCTCGAAACCAACAAACCGAAGTGTGGGCTTCACTCACAAAGATCAACCTCTAAACTATTTAGAGAAGTATCAAACTCTAAACTATTTAGAGAAATTATATTGTCACAAATTCTTTTGGCTTTAAGAAAAATGAGATGAAGAAGATCAAGTATCTTGTTCACTCTTGTTTTTCCTTTCAAATCTCAACAATTGAGAATAAGAATTTTCTCTCAACTATTGAAGAAAAATTCTAAGTGTTTTTGTATTTCTCTCTACCTCTCTCAAAGTTGTGTCAAAAAACTAGAAAACTTTCAAAAAAAAATCTTTTTATCACTCAACCTTTGAGTGGGAATGGTAGAGAAAATCCACTAAAATCATTCCATCAACATCCACTCAATTTTATCAATTGTAAATGGCCAACACACTTGAGTGGAGTGTCAACCAAATCCATTAGATAATGGAACAAGTTAGGTAATTAGGTCAAAACTAATTAACAAAAACTTGGTGGATGATTTGGCAAACCATTAAGGCTTGTCTTGATAATGCATTTACCATTATCAAATAATGATGTCATAATTATCTCATAATTATGCATTATCAATGATGATGTAATAATTATCTCATAATTATTAATGATGTAATAATTATCTTATAATTATTATTTGATTATCTTATAATCAAAAATATTAGAAAATATAATATTAAACTAATTTAATATTATTTTCATTTGTGACAAAAATATTATTAATCATATTAATAATATTTAAATATAATGTGAGCATATTATTAGACAATCTAATTATATTAGGTTTGCTACAGTTAATCGAGCTAGCACGGGGACCAAATGGACCTACGGTTCCGAGCTCCAATAATTCTGAAATATTAATTAAACTCTTTAATTAAATATTATGAATTATTAACTCCGCGTTATTCCACTAAAAACTCGAAGTTGAACTCCCGTTACCGTAGATGGAAATATAAGCCGAACAACTTCGGTGTCCATCGATATAGTCACTACATATGGATATAGCCCTTCACGAATATCTCATAAATAGAGTCGGGTCATAAGTCCGTTATACCCCTCTAAATATTTTGTCTCTTAAGCACCATTGATTCTATAATGAACAATTAATTCATAACAATTATGAATATAAAATATTTTCTATTCGTAATAGAAAAGTTGAGCGCTCAAATTATTCAAGTCCCGAATCAACTCTTAAAAGAGATATTCATCTGCTTCTCGTAAGAAGGAGTGAATTCCATATCTATGTAAAACGTTCCCAGCTACATACAAAACCATATCCCCAAAATACGTAGTTATTGGCCGGGACTGCTACACCAACCTCACCATAGTAAATCAAAGGACACAGCCTGACATGCAGGAGTTCGTAGTACACTCAGGATTAAGATTAATCCATATATGACCATCTAGTAGATAAAATGAATTTCTTCGATTAACGGATATTAAAAGAAATTCGTATTTATCTGAGTCCAGTCCTATATGATCTTATCATACAAGGTGCCTCCATTCCCATGTCACTACATGAACGATCCCGGATCAAGGTCGTCATACAAGTATAGAATGGACCGCAGCTATAGATATACCACAAACAAAGTACCCACTCTGTTTGCTCTCTATGGACTATTTAGATTACTAACTTTAGACTTAAATCCTCTTGTGCATCAAACATACACTAAGTCTAAAGGTACAAGAGTAATCAAGGTAAACAAGACAATTGGATAATATGCAATTTAAATCAAACAACTTTGATAAATGAATAATGCGTTTATAATTATTACAATAATCAATTCCGTTTTACAACACATGAAGCTCTAGGACATAAATCCCAACAGGTACACGCCTCACTTATTCAGCCTGCTGACACACGTCATCACCTAACATCACGTGCATATCACGCATCATCAGGATGTCCGCATTAATAATTGATTCTACGAACAACCGCCATCTTAATAATAGCGTCGGTCGCCGGACCCCCAGCCTTCACGCATTCACGACGCCGAGCCCATAATTAGTCTACCAACAAATGCATGCCACATGTCAACTTCTAAGCAAGCTGCATTACACGTGTCATCAATCCAAGCACGTTGCGACGAGCAAGGCAGAATTTTACCTATAAATTGAGGCTGTGATTTCATTTAGAATTTTATATTTTCCTTAGCTTTCTTAATAAGGAACTGAGGATTGTATCTTGTTTGTATATATTAATAGTAATGTATTTTTATTTTAATAGTAGTAATAATAGTTTGTTATTTTATATTTCTTTTATGTTTTGTAATTAATTTCCGCTGTGGGGAGGGGTGAAACATTTATGTGATAATTTAGTTTAATCTCCCTTAAATTATAATATATAAATTATCTTAAAACCTCACTTAATTGGATACCGCGTTTATGGTTGGTTGGACTTAATTAAATTAATTTTAACCTGACTTAATTGGAAACAGCCTTTATGGTCGGTTGGAATTAATTAAAATATGATTTAATCAGGATACCGCCTATATGGTCGGTTGGTAATATAATGTAAATTTATATATTATAATAAGGGAGATTTCTATATTTGAAATATTAAAGGTGGATCCCCAAACCCGAGCATTTTATTTTTATTCTAGGGGAGTGATAAAGCACAATATTCGCAATTTACTAATTGATTTTCTTTATATATGTGTGATGCTTTGGCTTGTTTATTGAATATTAAGCTTAATGCTTCTTGTTGCCTGATCAGCAATAAGATTGATGTGGTAAACTTAAAATAAACTTGGAAAATGGGTTTTAGGTTTCAGCCTTAGATTCAATAGCTCACGATCTCACATCTTAGAGATTTCCATCCAGGATAGACATATACCTGTCGGGAGTGGGTAGCCACAATTGGAACTTGATCTTAATGAATTCAGGATTCTTGGTTAACACAGACATATAGTTTATTGGGTTACTTTGGGTGTTTGCATCTGACCATCGACATAGGCTTTTGCATATCTTCGTGTTCCAGGTTAACAACTGATTTATTACACATGTAGAGGAGAATCAATTCATCATTAGAGTAATATTGGGCGAATTCATAAACCCTAGATGTTTTCTTTATTTTTAATTTCCTTTGTTTGTATTTTTATTTATTTATTTATTGAGCAAATCACATTTAACCAACCAATCAGCAATCATTCCCTTCTCACCCCAATTAGATACATGTAAATAAATAACATCAATAATTAATAATAACAGTAGAAATTAAATCCTCGTGGATCGATATTTTTATATTACTTGAGTGATACGTGCACTTGCGTAACATGTGTGATTTCCACCGATCAAGTGAGTAGATTTTTGCTCACTGCCATGAATGAGGAGAAGTGAAAGAATGAGATTTTGTTTTTGATTTCCGATGAGTCTTTCATGTTATGACTCACCACCAAAAAATACAAGAGTGGGCTAGACTCACACAATAATCCCAAAACAAATAATAAATAGAAATCTGTCACACAAAAGTTTACTTTTCTTTTTGTTCTTCTTTCTTTTTCTCTCAACACTAGAGTGAAAATAAAGAACAATGGTGGCTAAGGCTAGGCAAACGTGATTAGGGTAAAAAGAAAAATATGGACTCTATAAGTTTCAACCGTATTGAAATAGGTCATCATCCTCCAGATATGGTCTCGAACGGATGTACATTCCTTCATCCTTACGGTCATTTCTGAGACCATAGCCTCATGACATTGTCGCTCTGAAGACTGCCTGGACATGTCATGTAATGACTACATCATCAAAGACATTGTAGCTATTGGTATAAAATTAAACATGATGTATGTACCATATTTAATGAATGAGAAACCTAAGAAAATTATTATGCCACAGAAAACTATCATTCCATAAATAAGTGTCGCCGTAGGGTGGGTCAAATATTTGCATGATAGATCGAGACAATCTCAATTGATTAATATATGCAGAAAGAACTCGTATTCCTATATTAATCAACCACCATTTGATTTGATTAAGTTATTTTGATTAACATTTAATCATTCATTTGTTATGTATCCTGTTGTTTCGGAATCCTTGAACTTAACTAGTGAATTGTCGCTGTAGAGTAGGTCAGTTCACCAGATACCTCTAGAGTTATTATCCTTTCGGAATCCAAACTTGATATTGACCAAAATGGACACTATCTATAAGGGGATGAAAATAAAGTCGTCTCGAGGCACCTTTTAAATCTCACGTTTTCGGACTAACAACGGAGATCGCGAGATATATTATCGTATATCCCTCTCCCACTCACTATTTTCAATTTTAGGTTTCTACTTAAAATATCTAATATTTTAATCCATTAATGTCTACAAGTTTATGCGTGGCGAAAACATAACCTAATTTAAATTAGTGCAAGATTAGTGACACATCCAATTTTAACTTTTTTAAAATTTAATTCACTAATTCTTATTAGTCCGAACTAACATATGACTTAATTAGACTAATTTAATTAAGTGATCTTTAGTGACCTATTTCAATTTTAACCCTTAATTTATAAAGTCACAAACAAGTTTATAAGAAATTTTTGAAATTCAAATTTTTTAAAGCTTAAAACAAATAATCTAATTAATAATTTTCATGCAAAATATATTCCATTTTAACCCCTTTAAATTTCATAAAATCAAATTTTATGACTAGAATATTCATGTAATTCTTACATGTTATGATATGTGAAAATGCAAGAGTAAGCACCCTAAGTTATAGGGGTGTTCACGGGTCGGGTCGGGTCGAGTTTTTTTTATTTTTTAATGACCCGATCGGGTCGGCTCAGTTGACCTGAAACCCGAAAATTATGTACATGACCTGCGCGGGTCGGGTCAGAACGGGTTGGGTAAAAAAACTACGGGTCGGGTCGGGTCACCATAAAAATTCAGTAAATATAACATATATATTTCGATGATATAAATTTAAGGTTGAGATGGCAAAGTCATTGATTAATATCCAACTGATCTTGAGTTCGAATCTCACCATCTACATTTGTTTCTTGTAAAAGTTGTATCATTAAAAATATATATATTATAATTATTATATTATTTACATCGGGTCGGGTCAGACCCGACTTTTCTAACCAAAACCCGTGACCCGACCCGATATTTCGGGTCGGGTAAAAATTGACCCGAAATTTAATTTTAACATTCTTAAACCCGATCGGGTCGGGGTCGGTCCGCGACCCGACCCTATGAACACCCCTACTAAGTTATATGGCATGTTATTCAAATATTTCAAAATAAACATACATATAACAGAATTTGCATTGACCGTGCTCTTATTTTTTCTTTACTAATCTAATTAGTATAAAATTTTACCAAGGCATCCCTTGGTTTTCAAATCTTGCTACATGAAATAGTATGTGCGGGAAAATCACCTTATGATGTAGTTGACGGTAACGGCTCCACCAAAATACATAAAATATTTATACAACTCAAAATATAAGAAAAATATTTATAACACTTTGCAAAAGTTGGCCTTATGGCCTTACATTTCCTAAAAGTAAAATAACACAAAAAATAAGAGCCGAAAAATTTATGACCAATGCAATACATTCATGTGAAATTGCATGAAATTTTTTTGAAAAGGGTTTTGGTATAGATTGAAGAATGAGATCTAATACTATTTCGTTGTCTATAATGAATCATAGATTTACTAATTCTTCAGTATCACCAATCATTTTTAACACATGTTCACTTACGGACCCACCCTTATATTCATAACGAAATAGGGCACACGATACTTGGAATCGTAATGTATACAAAATTCTAGAACAACTCATTGAAATGCATGATGGCACTTTAAGCATTCATATCTTCGTGATATTTTTATAGCTCATTCGATAAAAAGCCATGTATTATACAAACTGTTTCCTCATCATCATCGATGTTCTTCCTCCAAGCATAAAAAATATCTTGGTCAATATATTCTTTAGGTTTAGGGGGAATAGCTATTCCAACACATAAGTCTTATTTTAATATAATGAATACATGATATTCTTTTAATTTCTTTGGGATATAAGTCTTATATTAGAAAGTCTATGAGTAGTATTATTTACCAGCCTCATTTATCGGCCTTTTTTTCATGTCTAACGTGTTAGGGTTAGTGCTCTGAGCGCCAATCCGTATCGCATTTATGATATGTTCATGAGTACAAACAATCACTTTTTTTCCATAATATTACCTATTTAATAGTAGCACTTCTGGTCTTTTATATACATATCTAATCTAGTTTAGTTTAGATCGAAACTAACTGAGGTTTAGTAATGTATATACTAGACAAAGAAGCGAGAATATACAGTAGTCACACAGTTACAACGACGTTAGTAATTAACATTGGGATGTGTCACTACTTATACTATATTCTCAAATAATGTTCCTGGTTGAGATTTACTAACACGGGTCAGTTAGTAAAATCTGTTGAGAGTAGTACATGTCGTATATCGAGATTAGGTCAAATAGTTTATCCCAATAAACATGAGTCTTGAGAGACTCGTATAGACATGTACGTTTGTATTTGATAATCACTGAGCAACTCACTAAAAGTATTCCTAATAGATGACACACTAACGTTAATAAGAATCTTTCTGAGTGGAGTAGCATATCTAGTAATTTGACTTGAGATACCACTGTGGATGTATGAATGATCCTCCATACTTTCACACAGTCACATCACCGGTCAATCTAGACCAGACCCCTACCTATTTGTTGGGTATGGATCGATACTCATGATATCCTGTGATGTATTTTTGAAAGGATCTGTCAGTCTCGTGTGTGGGATAAGCATCCACTTTGTGATCTTTAAATCTCTGGACATAATAAATTCTGGAAACTAGTTCTGAATATTGATTGAGAGATGACGAATATATCGCGACACATATATAAATTGTACACTATAGAAATTTAACGTTTTCATCTATATCTCCGGTGACGGATAGACTGTACGGTATACTTAGAACTCAACTTGAATGGTTAAATGTGGTTATATGTGGTTGCTATGATTTTTGAGTGGATAAATTATGGACACAGATTATGTTATGTGACAGATATACATGAACTTAGAGAGTCCTACTAATAAAATATACTCGTAGAGTACTAGGGTAATTAATTGAGAATAATCGGATTATTCGTAACGTTACACATACGTGTATTTTTATATCTAATGTATATATGTATATGATGCATAATTTGATTTGAAGTAAAATATGTCCAATTGAATTTTGACATATGTCAAATAAATAACTATTTAATTAATTAAAAATTATTAATCTATTAATTATTTATTATAATATATTCTTGAAATATTCTTTATTTAAGGCTATTAGATAAGCTTTATTCATGGAAAAAATTTCACCAAATATTAAAATAATATTTGGCTTAATTTTGGCCAAGTATTTATTTTGTCAAAATGGCCAAAAGGTCCCTCCCTTTATAAATGGAAAATTCGGCCAAATACAAATTAGGTTGGAAATTTTTTTTTAGTTTTGGCTTGGAGAAGCTCAAAGTGTTAAGTATAGGATTCAAAAATTAAGTTTTTTTATCCACCAAAATTAGATAGTGTCGGATTATAATATCCCGGTCAACATAACATGTCTATCATGATCCTTCTGTTCATGCATGAAGTATAATTATACACATAATTGAGTATTAATGGGTTTGTTATCCGTGTAACCCTTATTGGGAGCTCAAAATAATTTTCCAGTTTCAGCACTCGTTTTTAAATTTAACAACACTCATAAATAGCCCACAATATTTTGACGATATCTTAAGCTATAGATATTATTTCTCAGTGATTCAAGTATCGTTTGAAAGCTTAGACATAGACATAGCTAAAACTTTCATGTCCAGTATTTCTCCTATTTTTATTTGTAACTAGGTCAAATTTGGGCTTGAATTTTGAGTCATTGCATTGTGACAATAATTAGCAAGAAATTAAACATGATGGCTTTATAATACCATTATTTAATTGAGAATATCAAACCAATTTATGGCTCATGTTTATATTGCATATTGCCATTTCTTCTTCTTTCATCTCTCTCTCTCTCTCTCTCTCTCTCTCTCTCTATCGTCTAAAAGAAAGGAAAAAAAACATAGCCCATTCTCCATTTTTGCTTCCTCGTGCATCTTAACAAATCTAAAAATTTATGGCATTTCCTTACATTTCCGAGTGTCAATTGCAACAAGGTAGGCTTCTCAATCTTGCCATAATAATTTTCAAGTAAATCAAGTATGATTTTTAGAGTTTATTATTTGAATCCATGAAACTAATGTTAGAATTACGTTCAAGTTTCATTTAGAGATTGATTTGAATGATGAGCTTGTTAGATTGATGTTTATTATCATGAATTGTGTATGGATTTGAGTTGGATTAGAAACCCTTGGTGTGAGCTTATTATTGCCATGTACCTATGGTGTAACAAGTCATATTATATGTTGAAGAATATGGTGGTTTTGTTGTGATTTGGTGTTGTCTTAGTTGTGGGTGCTTAATTTTTACCCTTGTTGATGCAGTAGATGACTTTAGGACCAAACCTATAATTGTGTTCACGTCACAACACGCATGGATCTGCGTCGTGATCGGGCATTAAATGTATGATTCTGTCTCAATTTTTGCCTTGGATACGTCCGATGCAGAGTTGGCTGGCATCGCGACATATATGGCCTTACATCACAATGCGTCACTAATTTCAGGATCCATTTCAATTTTCCTTAAGTCACTTCTTAAGATTTCAGCTAACGCCCAAAGCTTCCAAGTCAAAAAGGCACATGCATCATTCTTGTGCATATTTAGGATCATAAATACTCAAGTTTGCTAATGATGTCTTGATTATATGCATTGTAGATCCTACATATGACATCACATCCAGTCCTATTCGACCTCATGAGCAGTATAGCTTGGCGTCAGCATTGTGAGTGGATGTTATCTTTTTATGTTTTTATACTTTAAGTGTTTTATAGCTTATAGTCAATGCTTATTAGTTTATAGTTAGTGTTATACAGTTATAGTTCATGCTTAACGTTTACAGTCTATGTTTTACGGTTAATAGTCCACGATTTATAATTTATGTTTTCAGTTTACGTGTCATGAATTTTATGTCATAGTTTATGTTTATAACTTAAATTTCTCAACTTGTAGTCTATGTTTACAGTTGATGATTTACTATTTTCAGTCTATAATTTACAAGTTTTCAGTTCACATTTTATACGTTTTCAGTTCATGCCTACATGTCACAATTCATGATTTCAGTTTTTAGTCTATGATTTATATGATTTACAGTTCCCAATTCATTAATTTCAGTTCAAGCATTATGCTTTACAGTTTACAGTCTATATTTTACAGTTCACAATCCATGTTTTACCGTCCATATTTTAAAGCCATGTTTACAGTTTTCATTTTAAGCTTACAACTATGAATTCTTGTTACATAACATGTTTACAGTTTATGTTTTTTAGTTACATTCCCATGATTTACATTTATAGTCATGGTTTACAGGTCACGTTTCATGATTTCTGTCACATCCCAGTTTCCAAGATAAGATCGGTAGGAGATGGTGAACCATCTCCCTGAGCCTCGTGACAAAAACATATACTGCCTAGTTGTCCATGACTTATCCATATTCAACCTGAACTGAGTTACCTACTTGATTACACTTACCCTATCATACTTGATGATTATTCATAAATTACATGATGTCCTCTACTACAGACTTGACTAGACTGAAACCTAAATACATCTGATCTAATTGCCTAACAAATGCATGATATAACCTGGATCACCCACTCTTCACTTAATCGTGACTAACCTAATTTGAAATGTTCTATATTCTATAGTTTAGCTATATATATATATATATATATATATATATATATATATATATATATATATATGACACGTTCATGCATGACATGAAGTTGTAATTTCTTATCCTGAACTTAGATTATATGTATAGACATCATAACATGAACTTACCATAATCTGCGTGACATGAACAAATCCTAACTTGTACTAACTACTCATACATACAACATTGTCTTGAAATTAATAACATACATGCTTGCTATGCTTAGATATCATTAGTATCCTACTAAGTGTATCATTTGGTTACTCATGATATATGCTTATCTAACCTGTCATGAATTTGTACATGTTCCATACATGCATGCATTACTCCTGGACTGCTCACTACATATTATCCCTAACCTGAATTTATACTATACATGCATGTTATCAACTTATATATTTGAAGTAGACTTACTTAATCATAAGTCAATACACACGGTTCCTAAAATAAATTATTTTAACTTAGATTACATCACTATTAAATTATAGTAATTTAGATTAATACACCTACTATACATGTGAGCCCTGATATTTTACCCTAATGACTGTAGCAGCTGATGTCCATCGTCCCCCAAGCTCGTCCTCCACATGAATAAATGAAGTGTCTACAAGGCTAAAACTGAGAAAATATATATATATACACACACATACACTTATGCAACTTAAAGATCTTACGTCAAACCTGAGTTCTGAATTATATGTGAAAAAACACTTGAGACAATATTACAATTAAAAACCTAATACATATCTGAAAAGCCGAAGCATAATAACGCAAAAGCAATTTAATGCGAGAGACATATCGTGACTTTAAAATCATGACTTAAATATCAAAATGAGACATAAAGACTATAAAACTTAAACTGGAAACATGTCTAAATGGTGCATCATAAATTGGAAACATGAACCATAAAATATATTCTTGAACTAAAATTGTACACGTGACTGGTGAAAGTGTAACATCATCCGAAAACATAGTCAAATACTTTATACATGCAAGCAATGGTAAACACGAAATTCATGAATCGAGAATTATAAAACATTATCATGAACTTGAAACACATACTGGAATGAGCAAACATAAACGTGATCTAAAAATTATACATGTGTTTGCAAAAATAGTACTTCGTAAAAACCATAAACATGAGTTGAAAATACATATGCAGCGATCGGGATTGGGACATCTCCCCCATACCGCCATATGTACCAGGATTGGGCCATCGCCTCACATATGTTTGCACATGTTCTAAAATATGAAAATCCACACCAGGATTGTAACCTAGAGGCATGAAACCTCCTTAGAAAGACCTAACTCTTTGTAAGTGTGGGAATGTGAATAAGCTTATGGGAGTGATCAATACCCCATGAGGCAATGTGAGTGATCTCGTGCTAGCTAAATATGAGGGGACAACATTCTACTGGTGGTTTAAAAACTTATAATTTTCCTTATTCTTGAAGAACATTTTTTTGAAAAAGTTTAACTGAAATGCATGAAAATCATGTGTTGAATACACATTTACTTGAAAACATAAGACATAGCATGACACTTAGTAAAAGTGATGACGTCAAATGAAAATATGCAAACTCGAGACATGAATTGAAAACCTGAATTGTAAACTTAAAAGTAAAATATTAAACTACAGATGTGAACATGAAAGCCTGATCATGAAAATAATAATGCAGTCTGACAACATGGCATGGTCTAAACTGCAAACATATCTTAAAAATCTAATATACATCGTAAGAACCGAAACATGAAAACATAATTCTAATATCCTAAAATATGTAAGTTAGCATATAACTTATACCGTAATTCTAATATCATGACTTAACTGTCCAACACGATCTACAAATATGAGAGCATGACATGACATGAACATGAAATCATGACTTAAGAATGTAACATTATTTACAAGCATATTATATGTCATGAAAATGTAACATGAAATGTAAATGAAAGCATGATGCAAGGGCATGACATGCTTGTATGACTTAAGCTACTTCACTAACACTGCAACTCATACTCATAACACATCATGCTTGAAACTTGAAAGAAGGCATCAAAGATATGATTTTTAACTTAACGTACATTCTACCATGTGAGACTGATGCATCGTCATGCCAAACCACCCAGACCTGTGGCTATAACCTAACCCAAATTTGAATCACATACTAAAAAATATATAAAAACCTTGTCATAAAACGTATACCTACACATGAACATAACCATTTCATGGAGATCGATTTGAGTTGGAACATAAACCATAAGCATTGTTCCATAACATACTTATAATTCTTATCAACATAAAACCATGAACTTAATTATTTACCATGCACAATCTAATTATCCATACCTTATTCATATCTTATAATCATTCACGACCATAAAAATCTCAAGGATAACAACATTATCTTTATCATAGGTAACATATTTTACTTTTAGATTTATTAGAATTAACTTTTGTTACCAAGCACATGACAACTTACACAAAACCCATTACAACATCGACACTTTTACAAGCATACCCAATCCGACCAATGCATTGTCATGTCCACTCTTACAACTTCAACCCCCTTTCATATATATATATATATATATATATATATATATATATATATATATATCCCATTGTATATATTATCATTTCATATATATTTGCACACTTAAACATATAATGGACATACAACTAATCCATAACAAACCGTTTTTTTTCCACCATGATAATCAACCATGCATTCATTTTTGTCCAAGCTTCAAAAAGAAACCCACAAATTCCCCAAACAAATGAACACTACATTAAAATATCATTCCACATGCTTAACATGTCACTAGACACAACAATAAACTCTAAATGCCAAACATTCATGTCTCATATATTCGGTCATGATCCCATTTCAAGTTTTTCACTCATATCCATATAAATGCACACAAACCCAATTATCAATTCATGCATAATTAAGCATTCATCATAGCCAAATCATAAAAGTTATCATCCCATTTTATCTTCACAAAATTCAGCCATACTCCTACATAATCAAATTTGAATAAGTGAACAAACCCTATATAAACCATAGCTTAACATTACATACATGATTTCCATCACATTAAAACCACATCATTCACAATTTATTTTCCTCCCTAAGATTTTGGTCATAAGACATATTCAATCTCATGATTACTTAAAAATTCAAAGCATTATCAAACACAAGGCGATAACATAAACATAATTATATCTATCTATTTATTGGGATATATTCTCTAGAGTTTCATGTAATATAAACAGAATTATTTATTATGAAATAAAATATGTATTATTCATTTATCAAATGTTTGATTCAAATCGCATATTGTAAATTATCTTGTTTACCCTTGATTACTCATGTGCCTTCAGACTTAGTGTATGAGTGTCATATAGAGAGCAAACAAATTGGGTACTTTATTTGTGGTTTATCTAGAGCTGCAGTCCATTCTACAATTGTATGACGACCTTGATATGAGATCGTCCATGTGGTGACAAGGGAATAGAGGCACCTTAGATGATGTGATAATATAGGACTGGACCCAGATAGAAATGAGTTTCTTATAATATCCGTTAAAATAAAGAAATTCATTTCAATCTACTAGATGGTCATATGTGGATTGATCTAAATCCTGAGTGTACTGTGAACTCCTACATAACATGTTATGTCTTTTGATTTACAAAGGTGAGTTTGGTGTAGCAATTCCGACCAATAGCGACGTACTTTCGAGACATGGTTTGGTATGTAGCTGGGGACGTTTTACACAGATATGGAGTTCACTTCTTCTTGTGAGAAGTATATGAGTATCTTCTTTAAGCGTTGATTCAATACTAAAACGATTAAAGCACTCAAGTCTTTCTATTATGAATATAAATATTAATATTCATAGTGGTTATGAATAAATCGTTCATTAGAGAATCAATGATACTTAAGGTAAAAATAATTAAAGGGGTATAAAGACATTATGAACCGACTTTAATTATAAGATATTCGTGAAGGGCCAATTCGTATGTAATGACTATATTGGTGGACACTGACGTAGTTCGACTTATATTATTTACCTACGACAACGAGAGTGCAGTTTTGGATTTTTAGTGGAATAACCTAAATTTAATAATTCAGAATATTTTATTAAGAGTTTAAATAATATCCAAGATTATTGGAACCCGGAACTGTAGGTCCATTTGGTCCCCTTGCTACCTCGATATAACTATAACAAATAAATATAATTGGATAGTCCAATCATATACTCACATATATATGTTATTATTAATATAATTAATAATAATTTTTGTGACACTTGAAACTATATATTAATTTCAATATATGATTTTCATGATAAATGATTATATGATAATTATTTATTATAAATTAATTTATTAAATTATATTGTATACTTTAATAAAGATTTTAAATTATGAATTTCCAAAATTATATTTTGGAAACTCGATTTGGAATGGAAGTTACATTTGATTATTTAGTAACATGTTTATTGTCATTATGATGATATTTATCAAAAGGATTTTGATGTTACAAAACCCTTAAGGCTGGCTGAATATTGGGTGAATAAGGCTTAGGGTTTGTTTATTTTTTACAACATATAACCCTAAGTATAAAAAGGAAAAAAAATAAGTTTTTATTTGATAACTTTTCACTTTGAAAACCATATCCACCTTTATTCTTACTTTTATCTCAAGTGTTGAAAGAAAAAATGAATGAAAATAAAAGAAAATAAAAATTCTGGCTTGACAAATCTTGATCTGTAAAGTGTTTAGAGATTATTTCTGTGAGTCAAGCCCACCTTATTTTTGTTGGTTACGAGATATAACACGGAATACCATTCGGAGTTGGAATAAAAATCTCCATCCTTTTTCTTTTGTATACACACGGCAATGAGCAAAAACATCTGCTCACTGCCGCATCTTTTTACTCATTTTTTAGGAGTATTTTTTGTGTTATTTTGGTGCATCTCTTTCGGGACATTCAGGGTTGATTCAAGGGTGTTGTGGGGGAAAAAAATTCAAACCTGAAATACTACTCTTGCACAGGCAAAACAGTAGCTGATTTGGGTCAGTTGTGGCCGCATATTGGGTGCAAAACGGTCCAGATATGTGCAGCTGTTCGGGATGTTCCGGGTTGGAAAATAATTAAAAACATAAGTAAAACAAGTCAACGAGGGCTGGTCAGTTTCGACTTTCATAAAAGAGAGGGCATAAATTTTTTCAAGGCTGATATCGGTGCCTAAGCCGCTTCTGTTGTGCGAGAGATATCGGTCCTACAATTGGCATCAAGAGGCAGGTTGAAATGTGTTCTTAACCCTTTTTTTAATTAAAAAGTTTATGTTTTTATTGATTTATATTATATATAAATTGTTTAATGCATATTGTGATGAGTAGGCATATTCTTATGTTCGTATGATGAATGTTTGTTTTAAAGTTCATGAGATGAACGTCTCTATTTTTTTGTGGTAATTTTGGTTTTGGGAATGTAAGGCCATAAGGCCATTTTTTTTACAAGTGTTGTAAATTTATTTTCCTATGTAAAATTATCAAGTTGTATCATTTATGTAAATGGAGAGTCGATGCCACCAACGTCTCAATCCCAATCCATGGAGTAAGATTTGAAGACCAAATGATGCATTGGTATATTTTGTACTAATTAGATTAGTATAGAAAAAATAATAACATGGTCAATGCAATTTAATTTTTATGTTTATTTCAAAATATTTGAATAACATGTCATATAGCTTAGGGTGTCTACTCTTGTATTTTCACATGTCATAATATGTAAAATGCATGGATATTCTATTCATAAAATATGATTTTATGAAATTTAAAAGAGTTAAATTGGAATATGATATGCAGGAAAATAAATTTATTAGATTAATTATTTTAATGGTTTAAAATTTGAAATTCAAAATTTAAATATATAAATGGGCTAAATAAGTGCATTATATTTTCCCTTGGTATATCGGATGGAAACTCGGACATAAATTCCATAGCCGATTCCGTATGGACGGTAGTGTGGTCTAAACCCGGGACACAATTCCAATTACCATTGAAATTTATAAGATGCTTATATTAATTAAATAGTTTAATTAAAATTTTGTCCCTTTTTGAATTTCTAAATTTTAAACTTGTTTGTGAAGAAAATTTTAAGAATTCAAATTAATTAGGTCACTAAACCAAACTTAATTAAATTAGTTTAATTAAGTAAAATATTAGTTGAGACTAATGAGAATTAGTGAATATAAATTTTAAGAGTTAAAATTGGTTAGATCACTAATTATGCACTATTGTAAAATAGAGTTATGTTTTAGCCGCGCATAAACTTATAGACATTAGTGAATTAAAAAAAATAGATATTTTAAGTTGAAACCTTTAATTTTCAAATAGTGAATGAGAGAGGGATATACGACAATATATCCCGCGATCTCCGTTGTTAGTTCGAAAACTTGTTGTAAAGACCAGTAGTTTTTAGTACTGCATAAAGTGGTACTGTTACGTACGGGATGAATGCACATAAAATAAATTATATTGAGACTCAAATATACACATGGTATGACTTTGGGGACAATCGGTAAATCCCTCAAAGTCCCGGGACGAGACTGTACAATGTTCCCCTTTGGATAGCCCGTGGTATTTGAGGCATACCTTTTTCATACGAACTCTGATTTCTATGAATTTTATATCATCAGAAAGCTGAGATCGAGACCTACAACTTCTGCATTGAATATGTTTCCAAAATCAGAGCAGAAATGGATCAAAAACATAAGTAAAATTTTGAATGAATAATGATTTCGGGGTCAAATGGAAAATTCAGTCAAGTTTATGACTGAGAGGACGGCGATACGTAACGCCCTCAGATCCTAGAGTAGGGCTAGGGGGACGACGATACGTATCGCCAATAGACCCTAGTTTCAAAGCTTGGGTGGTTGCATAGATCCGCACCCTCAGTTCTAGTTTATGGTTTGGGGGACGGCGATACATAACGACCCAAGACCACCAGATTCAGAGACAGTAGTGGCATGCTTTAGGGACGGCGATACGTAATGCCCCAAAGTCATGGATTTGCACTGCTGGCTATAGTTAGGCGTATGAGGGGACGTCGATATGTAACGCCCTCATACGTCAAGGTTTTCATATACAGAGCAACACAGTTATCAGATTTTCAGAAATGCAGTTTTCAGAAACCAGATTTTAGAAACAGCTTTCAGAAACCAGTATTTCAAAAGCAGTTTTCAGAAAGAAAAGTTTTATTAAAGAGATTTCAGACGGAGTTTTCAGAAAAGAGATTTCATATGAAGTGATTTTCTGAAACTTTAGTTTTAAAAACCTAATGTTTTGATTTGAGCATTTCAGTTTTCTTGTCCACTCACTTAGATCGAATAGCGATCTAACCCCTCACTCCCATTTTTCTATTGTTGTAGGTTTTCTTGGAGGAGAAGCTCAGGAGGACGGATACTGATGCAGTCACTAGGGTTTGGAGTCCACCAGTCCAGAGTCGGAGAGCATAAGAGTCCATTCTGAGTCAAAATAGAAGTCATGTATCAGTATCTATTCATGTCATAGTCATTGTAAAGACACATGTTTTATGTATACAATTTTTGGAGTTGCGTTTGCACGATAAGTTGTTGAGTTTGGGCTACGGTCCCATGCATATTATACATATATTAGAGAAAATAGTATCAGAAATTGAATAGCAGTTATCCGAATCAGAGGCTTATAGGGTTAGTACGGTCTATCCCATGCCGATAGCATCTCCTAGATCGGTAATGTCAGCCTTGAGGGCCCCAATGGACCTAGATGCCAAAAAGGATTTAGAGAACTCCAGATCCCCTAACCCAGACCCAGACCCACAAACAGGAAACAAAAATGGTTAGTTACCTTGACCTCAAGTAATCTGAGGGAGACAACACCTTAAGTTATTAAGTCCTCGATAATGTCAGTTAAGTAGTATGTCATAACAGAGCCTACCTTATACCTACCTTACATGAGAAATAGAATCTATCAGGACACGAATCATCAGAACAAGAATATCAAAACCCATCGAAATATAAGATGTTAGTCCTAGCCCCTACCAGTTTAGATATAGGCGACCATAAGAAGCCGATGATAGATTATCATCAGAAATGGAAGCATTCAGAAGATAGATTACCCAGAAAAAGATTAAGAAAGATTCGAGGATATAAAGAAGAGAACCCAGTGTAGCCCAAAGGACTAGACAAGTCATAACAAAGTTTGCAGTAACAATAGAAGTCCACATGAATAGATCAAACTTAGAAGAACCTAAAGATCAGCCCAAAGTCAGTAGAAAACCATGGAAGTATAAAAGAACAGACCCATGAGGTTGGGGATATTTAGAAGTGATGAAGGTACTAGTACGGACCATAGAACAAAGTGCCATAGTTGTGATTGGTGGCAAGAGCAAAGAACAGAGATTTAGGAAATAGCCAGAAGAGCGAACCACCACTAGCCTCAGTAGCATGACGTAGAGCCAAAGAATATGATATGGAGACAGCAAGAAGGAAACATAAGTGGCAAGAAGACTCAGTACGTACAGCGAAGTAAGAAAAGAAGTTTGGAGACAGTAAAATAAGTGAAGACCTCGGAGTAATCAATACAGAGTAATGAATCTTAAGACATGGAATAGTCGACCAGGTCCCCGCAGAACCAATGACGACCCTCCCTTCCATAAAACCTCAATTCTAGAAAGCGTGCAAACATCTAACCAGAGCGTTACTAAGCTTAAGTG